>PVIH01004575.1:0-135000 GCA_004025045.1 Sigmodon hispidus
GCCCTAGAGGGACGCAGCCTATAGCTACTGCCAGGACTTTAGAGGAAGATCTAATCTAGTCTTTGCTCCGCCTCCTCCCACCCGCTAAGTTTAAGAGCTCTTGAGATCTGCTGGTCCTAAGTATCCTGATTCGACGTCTCCTGTCCCTTTAATAGGGTGCTCTCTTTCTCCTATTGAGTTCCGTGCATAGCCCGGGAGCTCCTCCCGCTCTTCCCCGCTGTAGGTCCCCCCAGGGGTCGCGCCATGCCCGGCCCGGAGCCCCAACAGCTTGCTCCCTCGGGCGCTCAGGTCCAGCCGGGGCTCTTGGGTTCCAGTCCCGTGGTTCCGTCCGCAGCGGTCCCGCACCACTTAGCTCGGGGGCGCCTGGAGTCTTCCTTTTCTGTCGAGGCCATCCTGGCGAGACCAGAGACCCGGGAGAGATCTGCCACCCCTCTGGCGCTCTCCACCTGCACCAGTCTGAACCTCAGCTGCCTGTCACAGTACTCGGTTCTGCCCTGGGTGTGTTCCGCAGCAACTTGGCTGCCCACCTATCTGAGCATGGGCATCTACCCGCTGTGTTCCGTGCCCTGCGTGCCCGGACTGAATGTGGCTCACCTCTGCTGCCAGCAGGGCCTCAGCCTCAAAGGTACAGGGATGGAGCTTGTAAGCAAATGGTATCTTAGGGGGACCCTAGAGTTAGCCAGGGGCGGTGGTGTGTGCCTGTAACCACAGCTGCTGTGAGTTCATAGCTATAACAACCATGCCAAGTCCAGAAGACAGCTTTTTACACATCCTTTGTTAGTCCTCTGGCTCTTTCACTTCTGATTTTTTTTTTTTAAACTTTATTTATTTATTTGCCTTGGTGTTTGCCTGGAACTGGAACTATAGACAGTTGTTAGCTGCCATGTGGGTGCTGGGAATCGAACCCGGGTCCTCTGGAAGAGCAGACGGTGCTCTTAACCGCTGAGCCATCTCTCCAGCCCCCACTTCTGATTTTTTTAAATATGTATTCATATGTATGCAGCTGAGTGTATGAGTGTGATGGGTGTAGATGTCTGAGGTCAACATCACATGTCCTCAATACCTTTCCACCTTTTTTTAAAAAAGATGTTTTTTCTTTTGTTTATGTGTATGTGTGAATGCATGCTATGTGTTGTACATATCTGAGGAAGTCAGAAGAAAACATTGAATTCCCTGAAGCTCATTACAAGTGGTTATAAACTGTTGGACATGGAGTCCTCTGGAAGAGAAGCCATAGTTTGTAATTGCCAAACCATCTCTCTAGTCCTTGCTTTTGAGATAGGACCTCTCAATTAATCTGAGACTCTCCAAACGGCTAGGCTGGAAGGGTTCCCAAACACCCTTCATCTCCACAAGCTCAACTCTGCTATTTTTTTTTTTTTTTAATTTGTGCTGAGGAGCAGAATACAGGTGCTCAGTCTGTCTTGTGCCATTTATTGCTTTATTGGTTGAATCATCTGCCCAGCTCTTTTGGAGTTTTTTCCATATGCCGACTTCCCATGGCTCTATGTTGCCTGGACAAGAGGAGGGGAGAGATGTGAGCCTGTCCGTTTTTTCTCTCCTCCACGATGTGTGGGGGTGGAGCAGGTAGCTGCTGGCTGACTGGCTCTGCTCTTGTCTGCTATTTAGGCTCAGAGCCGCCTTACTGCCCAGGTCTCTGGAGCTCTCTGGACTGGGCACCCACCATGGACCTTCAGGACACCGAGAGACACCAAAAGCGGGTCCGCACGATGTTTAACTTGCAGCAGCTGGAAGAGATGGAGAAGGTGTTTGCGAAGCAGCACAACCTGGTGGGAAAGAAGAGAGCCCAGCTGGCTGCCAGGCTGCACTTGACAGAGAACCAGGTGAGCGCAAGGACCTGGGGCTCGATGTGTGGGGACGGTCACCGCCTTCTAGAGGCTTGTAGTGAGGGGTGAGAAGAAATGATTTTTTTCTCAGGACTAGGATGCTGGGGAGACTGGCCCTAATTGTTCCCACACTCCCTGTGTCATATAATCCTATTTGGAGTCACATTATACACGGTACTCTAGTACTTGCGCCTTCTTATTTTTCTTGTGTGTTTTGCATAAGTGTATTTATGCTTTTGCGTGTGTGCAGGCGCACGCGTGCCCAGTGTGTGTGCATGTGAAGGAGGCCCGAGGTTGATCAGGAATTGATTGCTCTTCCAGTTTGTTCCCTGAGGCAGAACCTCTCAATCAAACCCAGAGCTGGTCAATATGGCTAGTCTCATGGGACTAACTTGCTCTGGGGATCCTGTCTCTGCTTTTTGAGGCTGGAGTTACAGGTGGGCCACTTGGCATTTATGTGAGTTTCTGGTGATCCGAACACTGATCTTCAGGCTCTCTTGGCAAGCCTGAGACTTGAGACGTCTCAGCCATTTCCCCAGCTCCGCTAGTACCTTCTGATTGTTTCCGTGCTAAATTAGGGGCTGTCCGCATAACCAAGCAGATCTTCAAGAGGCTCCCTATTTAAGGAGAGACTGTTCCCTTGACCCCACATTCTCCCGCTACTGTGCCATTGTTCCATCCCATTTGTAGGCAGCTTCTCAGAAGTTCACTATGCTCACTCATACCCTGTCCTCACCGCCATTTACTCTTTGTTTTTCAGTGTGTGTTTGAAACAGGTTTTCATGTGTTCCAGACTGGTCTCGAATTTGCTACATAGCCAAACATAATCTTGAACTTCTAATCCTCCTGCCTCACCTACCAAGTGTTGGGTTTTTTGCATGTGATAAGAAACACACCACCAGTGCCACTTCAAGAGTTTATTAAACCGGAAAGCGGGGAGCTCGAGAGAGAAATAGAAGCAGAAGAGAATGACCGCCACATGGGTGGACGGTGGGTGGGCCCAGATCTACATAGCCAGGCCTGGGGACGTGACCTTTGTTCTACACTGTCTGCTGCCGTGGCAGGTGAATGCCAGCATCCTACTTGGTGTCAGGCTGGGTCCACTTTTCTGAGAAGGCATCGCAAACTTTACAAACACTTCAATCCTTTTTAATCTTTTTTTAATTTTATGTGAATTGGTGTTTTGCCTGCATGTATAACTGTGTAAGGGTGTCAGATCTTGGAATTACAGACAGTTGTTAGCTGCCATGTGGATGCTGGGATTCGAACTCAGGTCCTCCGGAAGAACAGTCAGCAGTGCTCTTTTTTTTTTTTTTTAAAAAAAGACTTATTTATTTATTTATTATGTATACAGTATACAGAAGAGGGCACCAGATGTCATCATAGATGGTTGTGAGCCACCATGTGGTTGCTGGGAACTGAACTCAGGACCTCTGGAAGAACAGTCAGTGCTCTTAACCTCTGAGCCATCTCTCCAGCCCAACACTTGAATTCTTAGTTGTTTTTCTTCCCTAAATCTTTCTTTCCTAATCCATGGTCAGACGTACTTGAAGAAGAAATTATCCTAGATTTCTCTGCCTCCTCCTACTTCTAACCCTCAGCAAGCCTTGTCCCTCTACTTCTAAAGAGCAGATGGAATTGCTTCACTCTCCCACTGCCCTGATTGGTAGCCCTACAAACCCCGGCCTCCCCTGGGTTACTGTTACGGCCCCTTGGCTGTCTTCTTGCCTTTGCCTTCATCCAATGCCCACATATCAGCCAGCTGTGCAGTTCACTTCAGGACAATGTCACCTCCCATTTACAAGTCTCAAAAGGGACTCTCCCGCCCTACGGCCTTCAAGGTCCTGGGTGTCCTGGCTCGTCCCTGCTCTTGCTCCCTTGCAGCCACACTCTCCTTTCTGGCCTTCATCTTGAGTGTGATGTCAACTGAGAGTCATTCCCTAGGCTGTCTCCATGCTCTACCTAGTCTGCGTCTCTCTGTTCCCATCTGGATGGACCTTATCCTGAGAGAGATCACCCAACCCACGCCTCTGTCTGTACCTCTACTTGTATTTTCTAATTCTCACTTATTCACGTGGGTCTTCTCCCACTAGATGGTGAGCTCCAGAGGACAGAGATTATGCATCTCTTACTCACCATTGTCACTGTCACCTAGTACAGCACAGTGCACCAAAGTCATAAGTACTCAGTGGGGTTTAGAGCATAGCTCAGCTGGTAGAGAGCTTGTCTCAAATGCACAAAGTCCTGGATTCAATTTCCAGTACCACATAGAATGGGCGTGGTGGCATACACCTGTAATCCCAGCCCTTGAGGGATGGAAGGAGGGGGACCCGGAGTTCAAGATCATCCTGAGCTACATAGTGAGTTTGAGGCTAGCCTGGGTGATATGAGACTCTACCTCAACACCAAAGGTACAGGAGAATGTCCATGAAGGTGAGGTCAGTCTGTGCCACACAATGAGAATCTTCGTCAAAATGACAGGAATGGCATTTTAGAGGAGATGCTTAGCTTGTCAGGAAGAACAAGTTTGTCCAGACAGCAAGTGGGCACATCTGGAAGTGAGCAAAGGGTAAAGGGAGCTGCTGACCAAATTCTGATACCTGTCCACTGCCCCCAATTGCAGGTGAGGATCTGGTTCCAAAATCGCAGGGTGAAGTATCAGAAGCAGCAAAAACTGCAATCACCTTCCTCCTCTGCCATGGAAGAGCCCTCCAGCAGCTCAGATGGCAACATCCAGAGTGCAGATGCTGAGTCAGGAGTTGGCATTTAAGGACTGACCCAGAGCGATGCTACGTGGGCCAGTTCTTCCTGGGACATCTGTTGGACCTCCCAGGCCCACATCTCAATGAAGAGCTTCCTTAAGGTCAAAGGCACCAAATGTACTTGAACAATCAAGCAAGAGACCCCTGGGCACAGAACAATGGAATGATCTATGGCCTTGCTGGGTTTTTCCTCCTGTGGGTAGCAGGTGTATTGACAGCTTACACATCTCTGTCAGGGTGTGGAAATGGTGAGGTTTACAGATCCTCTCACCAACGAATAGCAGCACCTGTCCCACCTCTGCCTTGAGAATGGATTCATCAACTCTTTCCTGGCCTTGCTGTGGAGAAGGGCCCACCTTGAATGAGCATCTGGGTGTGGAACCCTCTCCCTGGAGCCTGGAGGGAAGCATATTGCCTAGCCCACTAGGCACAAAGTTTCCCACATTTCAACCATACTCCTCTTCATCTCCTCCACCTCCCTCTATCTAAGCATGACTTTGAATTTCTGACCCGTTGCTTCTGCTTCCCACATGCTGGGATGACAGCTTTGTTTTTATTTTTGGCACAAATTCTCATTGTGTGGCACAGACTGACCTCACATTCATGGGCATTCTCCTGTCTCAGGCTCTCTAGAGCTAAAGTAACAGGTGAAAGCTACCGTGCTTTGCCCAGTGTTTTCTTGTTTTGTCTGTTACCAGTTTCAGTATGAGCTCAGGTTTATGGTAATTGTTTTCTTGGAGCAATACATTACTTTGCCCGCCATCTTTTTCTCTGAAGTGCTATTTTTTCCCCTTTAAATTTATGTTGACCTCATTTTGTCACAGGTCATTGACAATACATTTCCTTCCTGAATGACCCTCTCATGATGCTCGATTGCTTGCCAGGAAGCTGGCCGATCGCTTATTCTCATGAAGTTAGCTTCCAACACTTAAGAGCTGATTTCTGTAGTGCACACTGTTCAGCCACAGCTCCTGTGCTGAGGTGAGGGGATGGGTGAAAGAAATCCTGATCTTCTGAGAAGCCTGTTTTCAGGGTCCAGATTTCTGGGGAAAAAGAAGGAAAAGTAGGAGGTGGGAGCTGAGCTTTGAAAGTCACTGGCACACTGGACTTTAGCCAGGAGTGTGGTGTATAACTTTAATCCTGGTACTGGGGAGGCAGAGGCAGGTGGATCTCAAGACTAGTCTGCTCTGCAGAGTTCTAGAACAGCCAGGGCAACACAGAGAAACTCTGTTATATAAGAACAAAAAAAGAACAGTGGACTTATAGACACTAAATGGCAGTCTAGAGGAAATCCTTGCCCCCCAAGAAGCCATCCTCGGGAGCTGGGCAGGGTAGTGCAGACCTGTAGTCTTAGCACTAGGAATGCTAAGGCAAAAAGATGATGAACTTGAAGTCAGCCAGAGCTACCATGGTGAATTTGAGGCCAGCCTAGAGTAAACAGTGAGAAGCTGGTAGGTCAAAAACAAGGACTGGTAGAGACTAACAGGTAAACACTCTGGCTGCCAAGACTGAAGATCTGAGTTTGATCCCTGAAACCTACGTGATGGAAGGAAAGAACTGTCTCCCCCATGCACACACCCACACACATACAGACACACTCATACGATAACTGTAAGAAAACCAAAATTTTACAAAAACATGGGGCTGGAGAGATGGCTCAGCAGTTAAAAGCACTTCTTGTTTCAGTGAACTGGAATTTGATTCCTAGCACTCACGTGGTGGCTCACAACATTCATAACTCTAGCTCAGAGAGCCTTGGCCCAACTTCTGCAGGCAACATGTAAAAACATTTTTTAAAAAACTCAAAAATTTACAAAAACAGAAATTGAAAAACTGAAACCTGGGCTGGAGAGATGATTCAGAGTTTAAGAGCACTGGCTGTTCTTACAGAGGTCCCAGCAACCACATGGTGGCTCAAAACTATCTATAATGAGATCTGGTGCCCTCTTCTGGCCTGCATGCAGAACACTATATATAAAATAAATTAATAAATCTTAAAACAAACAAACAAAAAACCCACCTGAAATCTTTCTCTGTCCATACCCTCAGGGAAATCCTTTTGAATGCTGGACTCAAACATCCTGTTCATCAAAGGAATCCAGCCACAGCTGTCTCCCTCAGGAACAGCTGACTCACTGCGTGTGTGCATGCTACCCATACGTGTTCCTTGGAGGCCAGAGGTCAACACTGAATGTCTTAATTGGTCCCCTTGTGTTTTGAGATAGGTTCTCCTCTTGAACCTAGAGCTAGCCCATTTGAGTAGGCTAGTTGGCCAGGGACCCCTAGGTGTCATCCTATCTCTATCTCCTCAGCACTAGGATTACAAATAAGTGCCACCATGCCCAGCTTGTTACATGGCTCTGGGATCAAACTCAGGTCCTCAAGCTTGTCACAAACACAGCCCCAACTTAAAAAAAAAATCAAATTCAGGGGCAGAAGCAGAGGCAGGGAGATCTCTGTGTGTTTCAGGCCAGCATGGTCTACACAGAGACCTTGTCTCAAAGGAAACAAAAAAATAAAACCACTTATGAGATCATTACTAGGCTATTACCTAATCCTCAAGTGTCACCATAAAATCCTAGCAGAGCAGATATAGGTCACTTTTCAAGGACTACATAGTCAACTGAGGGACAAAACATTTAGGTATGGTGTTCAGGTCTAGCTGCAGGAACAGGAATAACCCCCACCTAGCCTCAGAACAATGCCTGTGTATATTCATTTCTGCATCTAGCTAAGGGGTCCTCCAGCTGAGGTCCATAACCCCACTTTGCAAAGTCAAAAAAGAAGTCCCTGTTAACTCAGAAGCACTGGTCCAACCTGGTTAAAATAAGACAGTCTGGCCAGCTGCAGGAGGGTTTATAGAAAAAGGAAATATTTTTCTTTAAATTTACATGCATGATTGTTTTCTCTGCGTGTGTGTATGTGAACTATGTGTGTGCCTGGTGCCTGAGGAGGTTGGAAGGGAGCATCAGAGCCCTCTGGAACTGGAATTACATACAGACAGTTGTGATGTGAACCAGTGTTGTGAACCAAACCTGTGTCCTCTGCCCTGGGTCCTCTGCTAGAGCAACAAGTGTTATCTCTCCAGTCCCTACATTTTCTTTTTCAGTCAGACAAGGTTTCACTTTCTCCATGTAATTGAGCTTGAAATCTGGCCCTCCTACCTCCACCTGAGTGCGGAGGTATTAGGCATAGTTGTTGACTTTAAACATTGTAGGGGCTCAAACCTTCTACCCGCACGCAAATCAAACACTATTTTAACAACCGTACAACAGAAATGTTGACAACGGATGGAGGCGAGGTTTTTTTGTTTTTGTTTTTTAAGATTTATTTATTTATGCATACAGTATACAGAAAAGGGCACCAGATATCATCATAGACGGTTGTGAGCCACCCATGTGGTTGCTGGGAATTGAACTCAGGTCGTCTGGAAGAACAGTCAGTGCTCCCAACCTCTGAGCCATCTCTCCAGCCCCCGGAGGCGAGTTTTTAAACTGCGAATGAGCCCCAGCAACTAAACTGCTTCTTCCTTTCAGGATGAGAATCAAAGAGAAAATGAACAAGTCAGGCTTCTGCTGTCCCACATCTTCTCAGTCTAAGAGAGACTTTGTTTCGGGTTTTTTGTTTTGTTTTGTTGTGATGCTAGGGAAAGACTAGGATTCCCCCGCTTGGCTACTTCGTCAGCTGTCATTGGTGGACTCCACACTGGCCATCGAGTTAGAAACACAGACTACCTGAAATGCAAGCGCACAGGCAGGTCGGGTTCCACCCAGTCAAGCAACCAAGACATCCAAAGCCTTCACTTGCAGCCGAGCAGAGCGGTTGGTGTGGCCGTGCACGTCCTGGGCGGGGTGCGGATGGAGGGTGGGCGCTCCGAGGCTCGGTGGGCGGGGCTTCCCGGGTGGGGTCAAGGGTCAGAAGGCGGAGGCGTGCCCAAGATGGCGGCCTCCATGTGCGACGTGTTCTCCTTTTGCGTGGGCGTGGCGGGCGGTGCCCGGGGCGCCGTGGAAGTCCGTTTTGTGAGCAGTGCCAAGGTGAGGCCGGGCTGGATGCTGCCCGGAGAGGTGTCCCGGGGGCCGGTGCCCACGGCCTGGAGTCGGGTCGGCTCTGTGCCGGCCTGGCCTCTGCTCGGGCCCGGGGTGCAGGGTCTGTCGCTCCGCGGGGCGGGGAGCCGTGGAGAGTGCGTGCGCACCCCTCCGGGAGGAACACTGCCCGCTGGCCGTGCTGCAGCCGTCCTGGGCTTGGGGCTGTCTTCTGGACCAGGTTCTTGGCTAGGTTTGGGGCTTAGCTGCTCAGGCAGTGGGTGGGGAGCTGAGCTATAAAGCAGCCTGGTACCTAAGCCACCCATCTGAGTGAGGTATGGGTGGAGACTTGCAGGGCTAGGGAACTTGGACCAGAACCCATACAACTAGTGCTTATCTGAAGGGTTTTGTATTATCGTGGGTTTTTGTTTTGTTTTTGAGATAGGGTCTCACTAGGTAGCTCTGGCTGTCCTGGAACTCCCGGTGTAGAACTGGCTGACTTTGCCTCTCAAGTGCTTGCATTAAAGGCGTGGGCCACTACGCCCTGCTTTATTCTCGTGTTTTATTGGTTCCTTGTAAAATGGAAAATGCACGTAATAAAGATTAAAATCACTCCGTATTGTACTTGTGCACATATATGTAATATATGAAGTCTTCATGTTGTCTGGGCTGGCCTTGAACTTCCCTGGTCTCCCGTGTCTTTCAATACATCTTTTCAGTACATCTTCCCTATCATTGAGCCCATTTATACTTGGTTAAAGAGTTGATCTGATGGTGTTTCAGGGGCGAGTTACACTCTACTCAACCAAATCCTTATTTATAGCTTCCTTATGTCATATCTTATTTATCACCCCTGAGAGCAAAGGTCTTGCAGCTGAGTTTCAGTGCTGAGAGACTCTTGTCCTCTCCAGCACCATGTTTTTCCTGTCTTTGCCAGTTGCCATATGCAAAGGTATAGTTTTATCTTCATTCCTAAGGGTAAAAGTCAAGTTGAATAAGTAATAATAATAGTAATAATAATAATGTGCGTATTTTTGGTCTTTGGCCCAAGACCAAGTTCTGAAGTCATCTGCTGTCTGTATCTCTATATCTGTTTGGGTTCCCATCCTCAACATCTCGAGCCGTCTTTCTGTTCCATAGGCATTGGGAACACTCTCCTTGGTCGAGAAGTCAGCTCCCTATATCCTTGTGTCCTTAGCTGTTCACATCCCCATTACCACCCAGAGCTTCTGGGGCTCCTGGGTGCTCACAGTTTGAGGGGTCTCAGATCCAGCAATATTCTCCTTTCATCTTTATCATCTCTCCCCCATCCTGGTCTCCTTTTTTCACTTCTCATTTTTGACTTCTGCTAATCTCCTTGCCGGGTTCTGGCCTAGCTTGTCAGGATCCCAGCTGGTGGTGACTGGCCTAGTGGCCCTGGCCTGTATTCCAGCACTCAGAACACTGAGGCAGGAGGACTGCTGTGAGTTCCAGGCCAGCCTGAGGTACAGAGTAAAATCCTGTCTCAAAAACAAAAAAACTCCAGCTGGTCACGTTCCTATGCCTACCCCTAACCTTCTGCTGGGGAGATTCAGCTTCCTGTGTGCTTCTGGCGGCTGTAGTCATCTGTTGTGATTGATTGTAACTTTTTTTCCTTTTGTGCTACCTTCCTTGGCTTACAGTAGAATGAGAATTACTTATTACTGGAAAGTCTTAGAGAACTGTTTCCTGGAGCACAATGGGAAGAGACAAGTGAGCAGAGTTTTTAGCCACTCTCTGTACTGTGGTTGTGGGTATTAGTAGGAATGATTTCTGGATCTCTATGAATTGTTATGCCAGAGACAATGTGGGGACAGAAATCTAACTCTGGGTCTAATAGGTGCCAACTGGAATGTTATACTGCTGTACACTAGCTAGATCCCAGCATGGCTTGTTAATTTGGGCTTGTTTTCTTTTGAATTATTTTGATGTTTCTATTTTTTCAAAAAGTCACTTATGGAAGATTTTTATTGTTTTTAGATGGAATCTCATGCACTTTAAAGTATTTTATTATTACTTATGTGTATAGTATATATGAGTATCTGGACATGGATGCATGTACAACATCCTGTAGTGGTCAGAAGATAACTTTTAGCAGCTGGTTGGTTCTCTGTTTTCACTGTGAGATCTGGAGATGGAGCTCCGGTCTTCTGGTTTGGTGCAGCCTTTTTGCCCACTGAGTCCTTTGGCTGCCCTAATTAATAATAAACACTTAAATACACTGTCTGGTCTAAGAGTTTTGTATAATCCTCTCTTAAAGGCTGTCCTCCCTCCCTCCCTCCCTCCCTCCTTCCCTCCCCTGTCCTCTTCTTCCTTCTGATGTGGTCTTACTATGTAACTCAGTGGACTCCATTATGTCAGTCATTCTCAACCTGTGAGTCACAGTCCCTTTGGGTCGAATGAGTCTTTGATCAAGCACAGTTCATATCAGCAAAATTACAGTTATGAAATAGCAACAAAAATAATTTTATGGTTGGGGTAGCCACACATGAAGAAGCTGAGAATCACATTGTGTGGTCCTTGAACTTAATTAAGGTACTTCTCTTGCATCAGCTCCCAGATTCTGAAGCAGCAGGTGTGAGCCACAATGCCCAGCCTTGCATGCTTCTTGATCTTCTGCATTGGAGCTGTTTTTCTTGAAATATTTCTGTGTGTTTGAGGAATGAGTGTCATTTGAAAGGAACAATTCTTGATTCTTTTCTTTTTTATTTACTTTTTAAAATATATTTTAAATTTATTTCATGTGCATTGATGTGAAGGTGTCAGATCCCCTGGAACTGGAGTTATAGACAGTTGTGAGCTGTCCTGTGGGTGCTGGGAATTGAATCCAGAGGTTGAGTGGGTCTCTGTTCTTCTCCTTTGTCCCATCCAGGAAGGCTGTTTCATTTTGCTTGGTTGATCCCAGGGGAACAAAGTGTAGAGATGGGGCTTCCAGAAAGGGGGAGTCAAGGGGGAGTTCTGGGCTTTGCCTCTCCCTTTGTCTCTTCTTCCCTGTTCTATAATTAGTTTCTGGAGCTGGGCAGTGGTGCGTGCCTGTTATCCCTACCTAGGAAGAACTAGCACAAGTTCAGGGTTAGCCTGGGCTATGTAGGGATACACTGTCCAAGAAAAGAAAGAAGCTGTCTGGGTCATGCACAGGTTTAGATTTGCTCTGAGTGTGGCAAAGGCACCCTGTGCCAGTGCTGAAGGGTTAGGGTTAGGAAGCTGCTGTGTGACCACAATGACAGGGCATTTTCTCTGCCACTTTGTGATGGTTGGCGGGGCGGGGGCTACCATTACTTACCATTACCATTACAAACAGTGTCAGTAGAACCATTGACCACCCAGTCTCTGAGTTCTCATGAGATCTTCAGCTTACTCAGAAGACAGCAGTAGAGCCAGATGTGGTGTTGATACATACCTCTAGCATTCCAGAGGACAAAACAAGTCTGAAGTCAGTGTCTCTCCTCTCTCGCTCGCTCTCTCTCTCTCTCTCTCTCTCTCTCTCTCTCTCTCTCTCTCTCTCTCTCCTTCTCTCTCTGTATAAAAGAGAGAATGAGAATAGTTTGAGGGCTTTCTCTCTTTGTCCTGCTGGTGTGTAAGGTATACCAAGTTAGTTTCTTTGATTTTTGTTTTTGAGACAGGGTTTCTCTATATAGTCTTGGCTGTCCTGGAACACTGAGGCTAGCCTTAAACTCAGAAAGAAATGTACCTGTCTTTACCCCCCTAGTGCTAGGTTTAAAGGCATGCACCACCAATACATGGCTCAGAATAGGCTTCTCAATCTTAGCATGCGTAGGAATTGCCAGAATTCTGTGAAGATGCAGTTTTTTGGGCGGTGGGAAAAGTGTCTGTCATGCAAACCTGACAGCTTGATTTCCCAGATCCTCACAGTGAAAGGGGAGAACCGAACAGACTGTTGAGGCTGTCATCTGACCGCCACACAGCATCCACACTCATGCATACACATCACACATGAGGTAGTTGATGAAGGTGCTCACTGGCACTGTCCCCACACATCAGAAGCTACCTGCAGAATTACTGGAATGCCCTTTTCTCCAGCGGGAAGCAGTTGACCAGGAGCTATTAGGAACTGGTTCTGGGAGTTTAGTGCTTTGTGCATCCTGAGTACTGTCCAAGGGAGAGGTCAGTTCTCCCCCAGACTAGGCTGCTTTTTCTTGGGATACAGGATTTCTTTGTAACCCTGAGCACAGCACAGGGTCTGTGGGGAATTGAGGACAATGCTATCCTAATAGCCACTGCTGGGACAGGAGGCCTCGGCCTACTAGGAACCTTGGCCTTGCCCCAGCCATTCTGAAATGTCTATCTCCAGGTATTCAGGTGGATGCTGAGGTAGTTTGCTCCTTGGCCAGGACTTCAGTCCTGTGGACTGAGAGCGGTGCAGCTCAAAGTAGGTCAGTTGGCTTCTAGAGCAGGCATTTTAGGAGGCTGATGACCTCTGTCACTAGTGGTGCAGCAGGGCAGCCTCCTGAGGACTCTTGGAGCTGTGTGGTTAAAGTTACCTTATTGTGTATTTGCATAAGTGTAGCCCACAAATGCTTAGTGTCAGTGGAGGCCTTGAGTGTAAGCTGCCTAATGTGAGTGCTGGGAACTGAGCTTGGGGCTTGTGGAAGAACAGTAAATGTGCTAAACTGCTGAGCCATTTCTTTCTTTAACCTGTTTCTCTCTCTCTCTCTCTCTCTCTCTCTCTCTCTCTCTGTGTGTGTGTGTGTGTGTGTGTGTGTGTGTGTGTGTGTGTGTGTGTAGGTGTGCATGTCTGTGTATGTGCACAGAGGCTAGAGGAGAGCACTGGGTGGTCTCTTCCATCACATTCCGCCTATTCCCTGAGGTAGGGTCTCTTTCTGAATCTGGGGCTTATGTCTCAGCTTGGCTCAAAGCCTGCAGGCCCCACTGATCTTCCTGTCTGCTGTCTTTGGAGCTGGGGTTGCAGGCATTTGTAGACACCTGGATTACTTATGTTGGAACTGGGATCCAGAATTTGGTCCTCAGGATTGTGGAACAAGTGCACTTAACAACTGACTCATCTTTTGAGCCTATTTTTGGTTTTGTTTTTCAGATTTATTTATTTATTTAGTATACAGTGTTCTGCCTGCATACCAGAAGAGGGCACCAAATCTCATTATGGATGGTTGTGAGCCACCATGTGGTTCCTGGAAATTGAACTCAGGATCTCTGGAAGAGCAGCCAGTGCTCTTAACCTCTAAGCCATCTCTCCAGCCCTGGTTTTTTTTTTTTTTTTTTTTTTTTAAAAAAAAACAAAAACAGGTTAGCCTTGAACTACTGATCCCCCTGTTACCATGGGCTACGATTATAGACATGTCACTGTGGCAGGTTTGGAGCTGTGTCTTACTGTTTTTTTTCTCTGCCCTGTTAGGGAAAGGGGCTGTTTGCCACACAGCTGATCCAGAAGGGAGAGACCATCTTCATTGAAAGGCCCCTGGTGGCTTCCCAATTTCTCTGGAATGCACTTTATCGGTACCGGGGTGAGCACATCTTGCCTGCTTTAGCTGGTGTCTGGGCCCATCTATTTTATGCATAGAAGAGAGCCTCACATATCTTCCAGCTAACTCTCTGCTAGGAGGAAATGCTGTCTTCTCCTGGAAAGCAGTACTTAAGAACCACATCTCTGCCTACCTTTGTGTTTAGGGTTGTGTATCTGCAATGGGAGGTGTCTCCAAAATGCTTCCTGGGAGGACATTGTCTTAGACAGAACTTAGAGTCTGCTCCTATAATATAAGTGTCCGGATATCATGCTGAAATGCTCTGTATCAAATTAGATGTTCCTACTGAAAGGTGATGCAAAATCCATGCTCAGTGAAGACGGAATTAGGGGCCAGAGCAAGTGGGATGTTTAGCTTTGCCATCTGAGGGCTTTTTCATGTTTTTCTTAAGCTAGAGACAAACTGGAAGGAGCACCAGGTTGAGGCAGGGACCCCCTGGACTGAGTCTGCAGGAGAAGCAGTGGGATCAGGAGGAGCTGGAGGGTCCTGGAGAGGGACTTACTGTGTCCGGCTTCCCTGCAGCCTGTGACCACTGTCTTCGGGCACTGGAGAAGGCAGAGGAGAATGCCCAGAGGCTGACTGGGAAACCAGGCCAGGTTCTTCCCCACCCAGAGCTGTGCAGTGTGCGCAAGGACCTCCATCAGAACTGCCCCCACTGCCAGGTGAGCACCCTGGGGAATGCACAGGAAAGGGAGCAGCCCAGGAGGCCTTGTTAAGCCTTCACTGGCAAGACAAAGATCCCAGCTGGTCCATTCCTCAAGGCTCATAGTCTAGAGTGTGACAGTGAAAGCATGGGTAATTGCTCAGCCTCTTTGCTGCCAGTGTCCATCACCCAGAATATAGGTGTGGTGGGACACGCCTTCTTCTTGGGAGGGTGCGTGAAGCTGGGAAGCTCTTTCCCTTCGTGTAGTCTAGCAAGCTTGGGTTAGGTGCCTGCCATAGAACACCTCTCTGAGCTCTTGCTCTGGGGGCTGTTACAGAAAGAATGCAGTTAAATGAGATGAGAACTGCAGGTTCAGGGTGCTAACCTCCACCCCACCTAACAGGTGATGTACTGCAGTGCAGAATGTCGGCTGGCAGCTGCAGAGCAATACCACCGAGTCCTGTGCCCAGGCCCATCCCAGGATGACCCCCAGCACCCCCTCAATAAACTGCAGGAGGCATGGAGGTAGGTGTCCTCTCTTTCCTCTCCCTCCATTCCTCCCTCAGCTCAGCACCTGTTGCAACCTTTCTCGTGAGTTACATCCCCAAGATGTGTTCTTCATTGGTAGGCTTAAACAGAGGTCATAGTGTTCAGCACCCTGCCTTTAATCAGAGCAGCCAGCCCTACCACCTCTGTCCTTTTCAGAGTCCCAGAGAGAGTCCACCAAACCCTAAGGAGTTGCCCAAGTCCAGCCTTTGATAACAGATGGACTTGGTAGGAAGTGTCCATCAGAGTGGGCTTCCAGGCTGTACTTCTAGGGAAGGACTTTCTGGGACACTCTCTCCCTCTCCAGGAGTGTTCACTACCCTCCAGAGACGGCAAGTATCATGCTGATGGCTCGGATGGTGGCCACGGTGAAACAGGTGAGCCTCAGAAGCTGACCCCAGTCAGCCCTGGGTCCCTCTCCTGACCTTGCTTGGATGCTCCCGCTCCTGAGTTTTCCTGAAATAGCTGCTTGCTATGTAGTACCTCCAGCACATGCTAACCCAAGTCAGGCATAGGCCGTGGGCACTGGTTTGGCCTGTCTTTGCTTTTCTGAGACATCTGTCTTATGCAGCAGCAGTTCCTGAGTTTGATTGACGGGCATCACTGTTTCAGGACAGCATCTCTTACGTGAAATGAGAGATTCCATGCTGACCCCTTTGTCTGTGTCCGTCTTCCTCAGTGGCCTTGTTTTCATAATGTTTTGAGCTGGCAAGCCCTGCTCCAGTCAGGAAATGCTGTGTAGGCAGAGTGGAGAGGGACCTGGGCATCAGCTCCCGGATGGTGGTCATTCCCTGACGGAACGGACTTGAGAAACCTAAGCTCTCTCTGTGCCACGTGGACACATGGCCCTTGTGTGTCCTACAGGCCAAGGACAAGGATCACTGGGTCAGGCTCTTCTCCCAGTTCTGCAGCAAAACAGCCAACGAGGAGGAGGAAATTGTCCACAAACTCCTGGGGGACAAATTTAAGGTTGGTTTTTCTCCCATGGCCTCTCCCCCTGCCCTTCTAGTAGCTTGTGGAGACTATGACTACCTTTAGGGGACTAACTCCATACTTGGTGTCTTTTCAGCAACAGTGGGGGTTCAAGCCTGCTGCTAAAAATCCCTTAAGGATGTACATTCCTGGCACACTACCATGTGACCTAGTGTAGACCTAAAATTGGGAGGAGGGAGGAGGGGTTGCATGTCCCACCCAAGAGTGCTTAGTATGCCCTGTGGAAAGGCAGGCCTCCTGAGGGAAGGCAGCAGTAGGCACGTCAGGTTTTCTGGGGAGTGGAGGCCTGGGGTGGGGGGCTCAGTCAGGGAGCGTGATGAGAATAAGAGACTAAGGACCTCAGCCTTTCTGTGGAGCTGCCAAAGGGTGGGAATGTGTGGTAGGTATCTCAGAGTGTTGCTACGGAATGAGTTTCAGGACAGCCAGGGTTGTTAAATACAGAGAAACCCTGCCTGAATGAACAAAAAAGAATAAAGAAGAAAACTAAATTGGTCAGAGATCAGGCAGTCTCATGGAAACCTCCAAGGGAGGCTGAGGGTGGGTGCTCTGAGCCGCGCTGCCTCAGCCTTGCTGGAACACATACTGGAAATAGGAAGAAACTTGGAGCCCTCAGACAGTTGGAAGTAGACACAGACTGCCTCCATCCATCCCCAAGGAAAGCTCAGGCCGCATAGCTGCTGCCTTTTCCCTCTTACCTGATTTTCTTTTTTTTTTTTTTAAACTTTATTTTATTTTTATTTATTTATTTATTTGCCTTGGTGTTTGCCTGGAACTGGAACTACAGACAGTTGTTAGCTGCCATGTGGGTGCTGGGAATCGAACCCAGGTCCTCTGGGAGAGCAGACGGTGCTCTTAACCGCTGAGCCATCTCTCCAGCCCCCTCTTACCTGATTTTCTTCTCACCTACTGATAATAAGGGGAAATCTCTAGGCTGCACGTGTCTTTGTTTCCCGTAAACCAGGGCCAGCTGGAACTTCTGCGCAGGCTCTTCACAGAGGCCCTTTATGAGGAGAGCCTCAGCCAGGTGAGTGTGGGAGGGGGACCTGGAGCCGAAGGGAGGCAAGCAAGCCCTCACAAGCTTCTGCTACAGAGCTGCATTAGGAAGAGCAGCCTGAAGCTCACCTCTCTGTCCCTACAGTGGTTCACACCAGATGGATTCCGGTCTCTCTTTGCCCTTGTTGGGACCAATGGTCAAGGGATTGGAACCAGGTTAGGAGAGAATGTTCTAGACCTATTAGGTAATCCCTTGGAGTTCAGATGGGAGACTAATGTAGGGAGGTAGGCACAGATGCTTCCAAGATGGGTGGGCTTGGGTGTTGCATTGACCTGGATGGGAGTAATGAGGCAGAGGAATCTACTGCTTTTTTTGGGAAGATGGGGTCCTTACTCTAGAAAAGAACAGGGCAGGGAAGGAGAGTCTTCTGCCTGGGCTTAACATGCTTGGCCATGGAGAGCCCTGTGATGGGGGTTGTTTCCAACCATGGACTGCTGGGACTTCCAGCTCCCTCAGCCAGTGGGTACATGCCTGTGATGCGCTGGAGCTGAAGCCTCAGGACCGAGAACAGCTGGACACCTTCATTGACCAGTTGTACAAGGACATCGAGGCAGGTTGGTAAGATGGGGCTGTGACTTTCCCCATCCTTAGAGCTTCCCTAGTCAGATAGTGGACACAGTTTTTCCAGGGAACTCTAAACTCGTGGGAGGGAAGGGCACTGTGTGCCCATGGCAGCTTCAGATCTAGTCACAGAACATGCAGGTGTTCAGAGGCTCCATGCTGGGAGGACACGAGTTGAGTGCCAGATAAATAGTGGTGCAGACAGAAGGGCAAGGCTTGTCTCAGAGAAGCAAGGTTAGGTCAAATGCTAGAGCTGGGTTCGAATTTGGAGGGTGGCTGGCCAGCTGAGCTGGTGTCTGTTCTCGGGAGTTTAGTTTCCTTCCCCACTGACATTTTCATATCACTTTCTCACAGCAACCGGCGAGTTCCTTAACTGTGAAGGCTCTGGCCTCTTTGTGCTTCAAAGCTGCTGTGAGTCTCGGCACTGGGCAGGAACGGGCCCACGTTTCTGCCCTTACCAGGTCGTCTTTCTGTTTGCCCTTTTTGGGCTGACCAGACCAAGTCTAGAAATGCGGTTAGGTGCACGTTTCCTTGACAACTATTGCTCTGTCAGTTTCATTCATTGTTTTTGCCTGTCTGTGCTGTTACTAGGAGCCAAACCCAAGGCTTCACCCCCGATCTTCTGCTTCTGTTTTAATAGATATTTACAGTGGGCCATGTCCACCTAAGTGGGAGACACAGAGCCCTGCTTCTTGCACCACCACTGCCCTATGGAATGTGGTCAGGAAGCAAGGAAAGAGCCTGAGGCCTGTAGGATCTTGGGAGGGGGCCTCAGGCTGGAAGAGTCTCCATAGCACTTTCTGGCGAGGCCAAGCCCACCTCCTGCAAAGACCTTTCCAGATCCGTTTCCCACCACCTGCTTTCGTCACTACTAACCCCTCCTCTCAGGCTGGGTGGTCAGGGGTTCCAGGTCAGCAGACAGAAATAAGATGGTCTGCTGTAGATGCCCTCAGAGCCCCATGCCTCCCTTGGTGAGACAATGGGATACATCTGAGAACCCAGTCTCATGGGGTGGGAGTGGAGCCAACAGGGAGACCACAAAAGAAGTGACCTAGGGCTCTGTAGTGTTAACCCCCAGCCCCTTTTTAAAAAGTTTTGAGATAGGATCTCCTGTAGCCCAGGTTGACCTTGAACTTGCTAGGTAGCCAAGGATGATTTTAAACTCCTGATCCCCTTGGCTCTGCCTCCTAAGTACTGAGACTACAGGCATGTCATGCCCGGCTGTTTTTGGTTGTGACTAGACTGGAACTCACTGAATAGTCCAGTTGGGCCTCAAACTCACAGCAAAGCTTCCCGTATGCCTCATGGGGGTTGAGATTACAGGTGTGAGCCACTATGCTTGGCTTGAGAATATTAGTTCAGTTTCATTTATTTTTATTGGTGTGTGTGTTAGATAAGTTCTCACTGTGTAGTCCTGGCTGGCCTGGAACGTGCTGTGTATATCCACTCGCACTGCCTCCTATGTACTACAGACAAAGGCAAGTGCCACCACACATTGTTTTGTTTTTACATTTATTTACACACACAGGCTGTGGTGCACATATGGAGGTCAGAGTCAGGTCTGTCTTTCTACTAAGGTTCTAGGGGTCACACTGAGGTTGTCAGGCTTGATGGAAATACCTTTACCTGCCATCTACCCGCTCCTAGAATTAACATTTTTGTTTTGTTTCTTTTTTGTTTGTTGATGGTCCCCCCCAACCCCTCAAGACAGTTTCTCTATGTCGCTTTAGCTGTCCTTGAACTAGCTTCAAGATCTGCCTGCCTCTGCCCACCAAGTGCTGGGACTAAAGGCATGTGCTACCATGACCAGCTAGAATTACCTTAAAAAAAAAAAAAAAAACCAAACCATGATTTTCATTGCTGGGCATAGTGATGCACTTGAGTCAGAGGCAAGAGCATCACAAGTTCTTCAAAATCACTGATTCAAAACTAAGGGCAGGGGGATATAGACCATTCATGGAATGCTTGCCTAGTATGTGCAAGGTCGTGGGTTCTACACACACATACTTCATTCATTATCTGTCTTTTGTGACCCAGGCAACCACAGTTGTGTCCCCAATGCAGAGACCTCCTTCCCAGAAAACAACTTCCTTTTGCATGTTACGGCCTTGGAGGATATTAAACCAGGCGAGGTGAGAAGGCTGGCTAGCAAGGGTGGGCATGGGGCCTGGCAGCTTCTCTCCATGGGGTAGTGCTAACTAACCCCTTTGCTGGGTTGGTGATGAGTCACCGCAGGCCCAGGGCTTGAGTCTTTCTGCTTTTATGCTCTCATACCTCCAGTTCTTCAGACGTCTTCAGAAAGTCCCACACTGAAGTAGAGCTATGCCCAGGTCCCTGCTGGATTTCGTTTGATTTACCTGTGTCTTGAGCCACAGGGGTTAGTATGGATTGAGAATCCTGGTTAGTGGCTACAGCCTGACAAAATCTTCTCCTACACAAGTTATCACACCAAGATTAACGTCTGATCCCATTTACAGACCTTGGCTACAGGCTGGTTTTTGTCAAGGTCTGAGGCTAGGTGCTTGTCTATTGCAGACCCAGGTGGGAGTCTCGCCTGGAGGCATGGGAATGGATCGTGTTGAAGGGCATTGAAGACCTCGCTTCTGGGCAAGGAATAGTGGTTGACAGTAGATAAGGCAGCTATTGGGGAAGCTCTTTTCTTATCTGATGGAGGACACAGGCAATCATACCCTTCTCTACCCCACAGGAAATCTGTATCAGCTACTTAGACTGCTGTCAGCGGGAGCGCAGCCGCCACAGCCGCCACAAGATCCTCAGGTGCCATGGGGACATGGTTGGGCTCTGGGCTCTTCCATCCCAGCAGCTGCCTGACTTGTCACCTTCTACTTTGAAGGGAGAACTACTTGTTCATCTGTTCCTGTCCCAAATGCCTGGCAGAGGCAGATGACCCCAATGTGACCTCAGAGGAGGAGGAGGAAGATGAAGAGGAAGGAGAGCCAGAAGATGCAGAGCTAGGGGATGAGATGACTGACGTGTGATGTTACCCTGCCTGGAAGCTGGAAGGGGCCTTGCCCAGACCCTGCTGGAAAAGGGGGCCCATCCTCCACAGCGTGGGTGGAAGGAACATCCCCTCCCCTTGTATCCATTGCCTGCTTTCTCCCCTCTGGCATTCTGTCGAGGGTAGAGGAGAGGCTGGACCTGAGCCCCACCCCCACCAGACCTCATGCCCTGAGCACTGCTGCTGAGCTGAGCTGCATCAGCCCTGTGCCATCAGCAAGCCTTCCAGAACTGGCCTTTCCCTGCCTCACAGTGTTCTTTTGGGCCTCTTTGCCCGTTCTCACCCATCCACCTGAGGCTTGGCCCCTCTTAACTGGCTGTTAGTTTGAGGAGCATAACAAAATGGCCAGTCTGAAAGCAGATGGGTTTCCTTGGCAGAAAGAGGTGCTGTGATGCCTTACCTCTTCCTTACTTACCGCTCACCTCCAGCTGCAGCTGACGTAATGGCCCGCCACTTGCCAGCAAGAGACACAGCAAAGGTCTAGGCCTTCAGAACACTTCAAGAGACTGTGTGCCAGGAGTGCTGAGCTGTTCCCATTGGACGCCAGGGAGGTGGAGACTAACCTATCTCCAGACTCCAGATTGCTGTGCCTGTGTTTCTTAGGTTCAGGCAAGGTGGCTAGCCCTGTAGGGTATGGAAGAAACCTGTCTTCATCAGGACTCTAGCAGTATGGTAGGTGACAGACTGTGCTCAGTTTAGGATGCTCCGCTCTTCCCTGGGACCAGCTGAAATGGTCCATATCCTAAATGACATCCACCTTTAGGATATCCATAGAGAAACACTGAAGTCTTCCAGAACCTTGAAGGAGCTGAGCAGATGCTTGGAGATGTTCCCTCCTTGCCACAGATGACCATGTCATTCTTAGGATGGGCATTGTGGAAATGACAGCTACCACTCCCCATCCTTCCCGAGAGGCCTGCAGATGACCTGCTGGGGGTTCCCAGGGAGGACCACTGACTATGCTATAGGCTCTTTCCGAGGAAGGTGGAGCTAGGTGGAACGTCTGCCTGGCCCCCTTACCTGTTGGGCACATTCTTTCCCAACAGCCAGCATTCCTGTCCCTGTAGTCTCAATAAAATGTGAGTGCTGATAGGCCTCTGCAGCAGTGCTCTGTGCTGAATGGGCTGGGTGGGCACGTGGGGCCTGCAGTAGTCCACGAGGTAGATTCAGAGGGCACAAGTTAGACCAGTGGGTGGCAGCAGAATGCTCCAGGTTCCTCAGTAGTGTTCATAAGGTCAGCCACACTGCTGTGTAAATGTCCCTAAGGCCACAACAAGGGTCTCTGAGGCTGGGTTTCAATTGCTGACTGTAGGAACAGGAGTCTTCTTCCCAGAGGGCTGGACTACACCTAGCAATCTGTACTAATCCTGATGGGCTTGAGAAGCTGTGGTCTTCTGTGAGGCTCCCCTAAAAGCAGCAGTATGATGGGGGACCCCCCAACCCATGCATTCTTATTTTAGGACACAGTACAAACCTGATGAGCTTTCTTTAGCTTTATTGCTCAAAAGTGGGGGATCCTTAGGGCCAGAATATCAGTTCTTTAAATCACTCCGGCAACGGCCACAAGGGACACTGTAAGGAGGTCTTGGCTATGAGGCTGAAATTGGTGGCATGTGACAGGTTGCAGATGACAAGGCTGTCTGCCTTCAGCACCTTTTGTTCCAAGTTCTAGCCAGAAGCCTTGAGCCTGGCTCTGGCCTCTTATTGGAGCGTGAGATGTCCTTGTAGGCCTTAGGGAAGGGAAAGCCAGTCTTGTGGCTTCCCTGTCCCTTCCCTGGCTCCACTTGTCCTCAGAGTCTATCTCTAAACTCCAAATGGCAGAATCTGAGGTTCCCTCTTCCCAGCGTATCATCTGCAGCTGGAAGCTGGGGTCAGCTTTTCTACCACAAAGTCCAAGGAGGTTGGAGCAGCTCAAAGGTGGGGATACTGGTGACATTGACTGGAATAGAAATGATGGCCCATGGCAGCCCATGCTGTTCCAGAGAGCGTCGGATCATGTAGCTGGGAGGGCATGAAGAGCAGTCACTTTCTCAGCACCCCAACATTGCCCTCTGCCCATGACTCTGGGAGTTTCCAGAACCTGAGAATTTTTTTTGCCCTCTAACTAGGACATTTAAGACAGGGCCTGTGAGAGGGGACTGATGATTACCTTTGACCCCACCAAGTCATGCCACCCACTTTAGTGTGGATAGCCAGAAGCAAAGAACCCTCACCCATCTCTGCCCAGCAGGAAGAGGGCAGGAATGTCAGCTGTGCGTTGAGTACTATCCTGGATCATCTCCACGTAGAAACTGTCATTGTCAACCGCATTGTCCGAGATGATCACGGCCCGCCCACCATGCTCCTGTACAACTCTGGTCTTGGAGAGGAAGGAGCAGCCCCTGAAGAGGTGATGATGAGACCAAAAAAAAAGTCAGATGCTAGCTGCCCCCTCACACCCTTGCTTTGGGAGGATGAAAGGACCATATAGAACTTGTATGGAGGGTCATCAGTACACAGCAGAACACAGACAAAACATTTCTTAAAGACCTGTAAAGGATGGATTATTTAAAAATGGACACTCATGGTACCATGACCTGTGACCAGAAGCTGCCCTCCCCATGTGTCGGGCTTGCCCACTCCTTACCCTCTTTCCACCAGAGCAATCTGGTCCTGGATAAAGAAGCCGTTGCTGAGTTCCCCGCAGGCCTCTGGAGGTTCAGCAGGGACGAGGTGAATCTGCTCATAACGCGTGTGCTGAAACATGTTTAGACATTTGGACAAGTAAGTGTTAGAAAACATTTTGGAAAGAGCTAACAATTCCGTCTTCCTGGTGCCTCTCAAGAGTGAAGGAAGGAATGGAGTGTTTTCCCTGTGTCAGTCCTTGAGCACTAATTCTCACAAAGATCTGGATACTCCACCTCACCCTGCCTCTCTGGTTATAACCCAGGGACTGAAGGAAGTAGGTAGAGCTGACAGAGAAAGCTAGTGCCCTGGGCTTTTCAGACAGTTTCCACCAATGAAGGCAGTCCCTCTCTGGTTCATAGTATTTAGCAGCTCCTAGAGGGCATGGCTGGATTCTGCTTCCTGTCCTGGCCCAGCATAAAATTGTGATGAGGGTCACTGTGGCTCAGTAGTGGCAAGAAGGCAGCTGAGGGTCAGAGATCTGAGCATCCTTGAACTTACAAATATACCACCGAAGTCCTTGGCAGGTGTGGCTGTGAAGATGTAGCGAATGTCCCCAGGACTCAACACTTGGAAGTATAAGTAGTCATGGATGCGTAAGCCTAAAGGAAAGAGTGTAGATAAAAAGCCTCTTAGGAACAAGCTGGTTTGGGATTGGATCATGGGGTTCCCTGTGTCTTCAACTGGGTGGGCTGTGGTCTGGGTCCAGAGACTCTGGTATCAACTGACTGGATCCTTTGAGAGCATGAGATTTTATTTACTTATTTATTTTTGAAACAGGGTCTCACTGTGTAGCCCTGGCTGGCCTCACAATCGCAGAGATCCACTTGCTTCACCCTCCCTCCCTCCCTCCCTCCCTCCCTCCCTCAACTAGTGCTGGAATGAAAGGTGCACACTACCATACCCAGAAATCTTTTCAAAAAACGGCCCCACAAGCCCAGGCTGGCTCTGCACTAGTTTTGTCTCCTTGGTGGGCCTTTACTCCTTCCTCCTGACTACCTCCCAAATATTGTACGGATTCTATTTAGTATTATAATAAAAATCCAGAGCCAGATATTGGGGAAAAGCTAGAATATCAGAGAGAGAAAACAAACCACAGCCAATTCTCACCCAGCCAACTCCTCAGGCCAAACAGGGTAGGTCCTGTCTTCACAGGTCCTCGGCCTGACTGGTTGCTCAGACAGAATGGTTGAATTTCTGCCTTCTCCTGCCTTATATTTCTTTCCCCACCAAGTTATTTTACTTCCTGGTTCAATTCTGCTAGAGCTAGGATTAAAGGAATGTGCCACTACTGGCTTTTAGGCCTTGAACTCAAGAGTTCCAGACAAACTCTCTCCCTAGTGATGGGATTACAGGCGTGGGTTACCACTCCCTGATCTTCAGAGCTTTTCTGTGGGTGATTCTGTCCTGTGATAATCCAGACAAATTTTATTAAATATACAATATATCACCACACCCAAACATGATTAAAGCATGCATTGCCATGCCCAGCTTGAGAGCTGGTTTCTGCACTGGACAGAACAGACTGCATTCAACAGCAGGTGAGCCATAAAGACCTGGAGCTCTTGGGTTAACATCCACCCCTGCTCTGAAGACCTAAGAGTTTCAGAGTGGAAAGGGAAGCACCCAAGGTTCTAACTAGAACTCACAAGTTAGCTCTGGTCTCACCGATAACTCCTGGTCCAGTCACTATCATCTTTGTCCTGACTGTTCAAACTTAACTGGTGTTACTTCCACGTCTCCTTTTCTAGAAGGGGTCTTGCTGTGTTGCCCAGCAACATCTGGGCTCAAGCAATCCTCCTGCCATAGTCCCATCTGCCTTCATTAATTTACATTTTATGTATATATGCTTTGGCTGCATGTATGTCCATGCACCATGTGTGTGTCTGGTCCCTGCAGCTCCCCAGACATCCAGGGACGAGCAGTCGTGAGTGGGCTCTCTAGTGCTCCTAAGTGCTGAGCCAACTCTACAGCTCCCTGTCTCTACTGTCCTCCTGCCGCCCACTCCCTGCCAGAGCCTCAGTGTCTCCCCTTCACTGACTACTGCTCACTGTGGTGTAGAAGGCCCTGCTTGATCTGACTCCTACCCCTGTTCAAGTTCAAGCTGTACTGGTTTGTCAGTGTTTGCATCATTTTGGGTCTTCCTAAAAGTTTTCCTGTCCTTTTAGATGCCGGAAAGATACTGCCTTGTCCCTTCCCATACCCATTCAAAATGTACTTTCTTCCAGCTAATACTTCTCTGTAGTTATGGTGTATTTATAATATTCTGTATCTGTTTCTTCCACTAGAGCAATGATTCTAAGTTTGTGGCTTTATTCAGTGATGAATCCCCAGTGCCTATGACACAGTGGCTGCTCAGCACAGGTTACTGAATGAACAACTGCCCAGCTATGCTGTCCTGAATAGGAGAACTGTCAGAACAACCAGGGTTTTACTAGGATATACAAAGTTTTCTCAGCATTAAAGTTTAATGTTTTCCTGGGATTTGAGTCCCTGGATCCTTTAAGTCCAGAAAGATGAGTGAAGGTTGATGGATGGAAGCTGTTGCTTCAAGTCTGTTAGTCAATTCAACAACCACGCTGTGTGTGTGCTGTGGCTATAGCAAGCTGTGGTTATAGCTGTTCCTGTCTATAGTCCAAATCACAATCACCCAGACAGGGGGCTTGCAGCTTTATGTCTTGAGTGTAGGTACACTCCATCAGATGGATACATCTGCAAGTAAGCCTTCTTGGATTAACATGAGGCAACCCTTTAAAGAAGCACACTGACGTCTGGCGTTTAATGTGCTTATCTCTTCGGGTATATGCATATGTTCACTTAGTGCGTAGGTGTGTACATTTATGCTCGAGTTGTGTAAGTGGGTGCTTGTGCATGGGAGTCCACGTCTATGTTCCTGCCTGTAGGAACGCTCACGTTTCTCCATTCTGGATCTCTGGCTTTCACCTGGGTCGCCCTCAGTGAGAGGAGGGCTGGAGGATCTTGCTTGGACTTGGGGAACCTCGAGCTGCGCCTATTAATGGCCCCGGAGACCAGTACCCACCCACTGCAGCCTCCTGGTTCCAGAACCTGGCCGGCCCAAACTCGCAGGGTCCCCAAGGTGACTCGTGCCCCCAGCCCTCCACCTCCCGGCCCGAGCAGCGCGCGCAATGGATGCCCTCCCTGCCCGCCCGCCCGCCAGCCCGCTGCTGCTCACCGTGGGCTGCGACGCACGCGGGCAGCCAGAGCACGAGACAGCACCAGCCCGCGCCTCCGCGGCTCATCTCCAGGGCCCGTCCCGCCGCCGCCGTCCCGCCGCGCTTGCTAGCCGGACTTTAGCCTGACACCTGCCCTGGCCTCCCCCCCAGGCCCGCTCTCCCCGCGGGTTGGAGCAAGGAAGCGAGGCCGGCGGCTGATTGGCTGCCGTGCCTGTTCGTGTGGCCGCACTTCCCGCCTCTGCGCCCTACGCTACTTCCTATTGGCCAGGAGAAGTGGAGCTGGGAGCTGATTTGCCAAAACTCTTAATAGCAACTGCAGCTCGCAGCCCCGCCTCCGCGCTCCTCGATATAGACGCGAATCCCGACCGCAGGCAGGGTGGGCGGCTCGAGAGGATGTGCGGGATGCAGGATGCTCGGGTTCTCCTTGCTGAGGCCGCGCGCGACCTCACCCTCTGCCCGCAGGGCGACGCCTCGGCCGACAGGAGGCGCTGTAAGGCCAGAAGCCGCCCTGACAAGTTTCCCGCGCTCGCGGGCCGCGCACCCGTGACCCGGGACACCTCAATTATTTCCCAGTCTAGCTGTGAAACGCACAGGGCTCCAACGCCACGGAGCTGTGCGGGTGCAGCGGGATCACTCACCTTTGACATGTCATCGCATGTCTACTGTGGTACCCGGGACGCGGGCGGAAGCGGGACCCCACTGCGCCCTACAGAGCAAAAGCACATCGAAACTCTATGACCCCTTAGAGCCAGCGCCAGTTTCTAGAGCGTCCCCGGCCTCCGACCCCTCTAGCCGGCCGCCTCCGTTGTAGCTAACCATAGAGTGGCGGAAGTGGTCCGTCCTTTTCCTCTCTTCAGCGCGGTGCATTGTGGGCTTGGGTGGGCGGTTCCGAGGCCGAGAGCAAACTCGCAGCGGTCCCCTGAAGCCGCTTCCAAGATGATGGTGAGTAGTCCCCGCGCATCCGCTGTCATCCAGGGCCGTGGGACCCGGGCCTGCCTTGCGGGGAGTCTGCAGGAGCCCGCTCCGACCCCCTGCCTGTGGGCGGCCGTGGCCCGGAGCCGGAGCGGTTGACGAGAGTCGAAAAGGGCTCGCGACTCCACCGGGCCCTCGGACTCGGGGTCCCACGGTGATGCAGGGCCGTTTCAGCCCTCCGTGTGCGGGCTGAGGTTATGGCTCGCTGCCCTGGGAGGTGCAGAAGGAAAGGCAGCGTGAGGATCTTTGGGATGGGCCCAGTGGCGCCCGGCATAACATGTTTGCATTCCCGCATATGCCCAGCCCAGCTACCGCATGCGGGAAAACAGTCTTTCATTCCTGTTAGAACCGGTTCGTTTGCTCAGTCATCATCAAGCAGGTGCATTTTTAATATCTCCCGAATGGACAGGCCCAGCTTCGTGCTGGAAAGGGGCAGCAGTTGCGGTACACAGCAACAGATGGGGAGACCCGAGTCCCTTAGGCAGGAGCCTCTAAAGGTCAGCCTGTAGTTGTCCTTTATTTAGCACGATCTTTGACTTTATCCCTTACAGAATGTCAGATACCGTCCCTGTGTGTGATAAACCAAAACTGTCAATGAGCAACGTCAATCCCAGAATCCTGTGCACTTGGCATCAGTGCAGCATGTTTTGCTTTTCAGTGTACATCTTTTGTCTGCCCTTTGCAGCTTCTCCCTGTCTCCAGAGTCCACACTGACTGATAACCTGTAAGGTGGTCTCCCTGCTACCAAATGCTTTTTGATTGAATGTCTACTCAGTAGAAGGAGCCCCTACAGAAGTATATGTTCTGTGACACCTAGTACTATCCTTTTCAGAGTCTACTTTCTACACTGCTAATTCTTGAAATTGATTTGGCTCTTAACTGGGCTGCAGTGAAACATTCGTCAGGGCTGCACATGTGACAGAATGTACATCATTTGCTTAAGCATACTCAGGACCCTGGTGTTAGCATTTAGGCATCTGTACTGGCCTGCTCTTTGGGTCCTGACAGGATGGATATATTCTCAGCGGCCACCACTAAGCACCTCCGGGATGCATTCCACCGTGTGCATCCTTACATTCCCTATTGCCTTGCCCCCTCCCATCTCTTTCTCTTTTCCTTCGCCCTCCCTCCCCTCCCCTTAATAAACTTCCCATGAGGTCCCTGTTTGTGGTTTGACTCCTTTGAGCCACTTTTAAAATACACCTGGGATTCATGTCCATTCACCAAGCCTTCATCAAAGGCCTCAGACCACCATATTTAGGTTTAATTATGCATGTATGTTGTGTGCTCGAATGTGGGTGTGAGCCGTCAACATGATTGCTGGAGTCCTAACTCGGGGGTCCTCTGTTAGGGTCTGGCTCCTCCTTTCGACTTTAAATATTGTTTCTTTGCTTTGTGGATTATTTGGTTCTTTTTCTTTCGAGGCAGGGTCTTAAGGTGAATCACAGTGTGTGGTTCTTGCTGACAGGTTTTCCAGAGCTAACTTTCTAAGTAGACTGAGCTTGCCATGGCTGATCTCAAGTATGTGTGATAGGCCAACTTGACAGCTTTATTCTGGAAATCCTCTTAACTCGCCATCAGCTGTTCTAGCCAAAGAAACCCTGTAAGGAGTTTCTCAGTTACTGTGGACTTGGGCTCATGGATTACTAAACTCCACAATATGACTCCTTTACTCCTTGTTTTTAGATTGGGACATGTGTATGAATTCTATTTAGTTTTATAATAAAAACCTGGAGCCAGATATTGAGGAAAATCTGGAATATCAAAAAGACAGGGAACAAACTAAAGCCATTTCTCACCCAGCCAACTTCAGAGGCCAAATGGGGTAGTCCTGTCTTCTGCCTTGTATTTCTTTACCCGCCCAGCTATTTTACTTCCTGATTCAACTCTGCTAGGTTTAAAGGTGTCTGCTAGCACTGCTTGGCTGTTAGGCCTTGAACTCACAAAGATCCTGGTGAATATCTGTCTCCCAAGAGATGGGATTAAATGCATGGGTCACCACTCCCTGACCTTCATGGCTTGGCTGTGGGTGATTTTTGTCCTCTGATTGTATATTTTTATTAAATATACAATATATCACCACAGAGACAGTCTTGTATTTTTCCTTCTCAGTATCTGAAGTAAACAAGGAGACATTGGCTTGCAACATTTTTATTGCACTGCAGAATAAAAAGTAAATTCAATTGTAGTTACCAACAAAGAGCTGTGAATAATGCTGAGGTGGTGTCCCCACTGGTTACTTCTATTTGACATGCAGAGTTAGTCCAGTACTGAGAAGATGACCAGAAGGCTCAGGTTTAGCTATAGGGCGCTCTTGTTTGCCAGCTATTCTAGTGTCCATGCTATTTCCTGGGCACTAGAGGAAAGATACCTACCCTGGTTAGGTTCCTGTTGCTGTGATTAAATACAATGTCTTAGTTACTGGTCTATTGCTGTGAAGACACCATGACCAAGGCAATTACAGAAGAAAGCATTTAACTGGGGCCTTGCTTGCAGTTTCAGAGGAGTGTGACAGCAGGGAGGGAGGGGAGGCATGGCACGGGGGAAGTAGCTGACAGCTACATCCAGATCCACAGGCAGCAGGGAGGGAGAGAGGCGCTGGGCCTGGTCTGGACTTCTGAAACCTCAAAGCCAGTGACACACCTAGTCCTTCCTTCCCAACAGTCCACTAACTGAGACGAGACGTTCAGACACGAGCCCATGAGAGCCATTCTCATGTGAACAGCACAGTGGTAAAGGCACCCTCAGGAGGGCTGGGATTCCTCTGTCTTCCAGCTCCCAGTCCTCTATAAATGGAAGACAGCACAGGAACCGAAGCAGAGGATGTGCAGGGACATTGCAGACTGTCTTGTTCATCATGGCTTGCTTGGCCTGCTTCCTTAAAGCAGCACAGGACTACCTGCCCAGGGCTGATGCCGCCCCCCCCCCCAGTGGCCTGGGCCCTCCTACATCAGTCATAAATCAAGAAAATGCCCCTTATACATTTCCATAGGCCAGTCTGATGATGGCATTGCTCAATTGCTATTTCTCTTCCCGGATGATCTGATTTGTGTTGTGTTAACAAAGAACTAACTAGTGCAGTCTCTAAGCAGGTCTTCTGAACAAGCAGCATTCCTACCTTCTCATAGTTTCTAGAGTGTTTGCAGAGCAAGCCCATGCGGGGATGGTGACCCTTCTGGGTCAATGCTAAAGAGAAAGGCAAAAATTCTGAGTCACATGGGAGCATTTTGGAGTGGGTGTGAGAGGTGACAGCATTGCTGTGTAAAGTCAGTATGTCGCTTTGTAAGGTAAACAGATAAACATGCTTTTTGTCTTGCTGCACTTCTGTTATTCTTTTCTAACACAAACCAGCGGGTAGTTTATTGGGGGTGGGGGCGCAAAGCAGGGCCTGCTCTTTTTGTGCTGTGTGTGAAGCACAGGACAAAATGTCAAAAGTTGAAAAGCCTTAATTTATTGTTTAGTCTTCAGTATCAGCAATGCCTCTAGAGGTAGGCGTGGTTGGGGTGTCAGTCTGGGTAGCAGGGGGATGTGCTTTAAAAGAGTGCAGTTAGCTCTGTCATGTGGATCACCTTCCCCACCCACTGTCCTGTTAGTCCCGAGTAGCAGATGAGGATTAAAAGCAGTCTCCTGCTCTCTTCTCCAGCCCACACCAGTTATCCTGTTGAAAGAGGGGACTGATAGCTCCCAAGGCATCCCGCAGCTTGTGAGTAACATCAGTGCCTGCCAGGTGATTGCTGAGGCTGTAAGAACCACACTGGGTCCCCGTGGCATGGACAAGCTTATTGTGGATGGTCGAGGTAAGTCTTCACGGTTCCTTAGGGATTTGTGCAGGAAAAGAGGTGCTTAGGATGGTGTATTTGGGGCTTAAGGTTGCCACCAGAAATCCCATCAGATTAATCTCTCTGAAGCTGTAGCACGGCCTTGAGTGCAGAACCCTGTAGGGATCTGTGGGAGAACCTGGGCTCAAGAGTCTGTGCCTTCTGTGAAACTGGCCCAGAGAGAAAGATGCCTCAGTGGCTAGGATTGCTGGCTGTCCTTTCAGTCACCTGTTCAGTTCCTAGCACCTAAGTCAGGCAGCTCATAACTGACTCTGAAATTTCAGTTCCTGGGGTTCTGATGCTGTTTCTGGCGTCTGAGGGCACCTGCATGCATGCACGCATACAAATACATACATATACATAACTTAAACTGGAAATCTTTTTTTTTTTTTTTTTTTTTTTTTTAAAGAAGCTAATATTCCTGGAGTTCCTCCCGTTGTAACATGTTGCTAACACAAAAGGAAAAAAAATTGCCCTTTAAGGTGTATTGTATTGTTATAAAATACTAGAATGTCAATTGTGTTCACAAATATCTTAAGTGGCTACTCTTACTTTGAGCAGTGTAGCCCAGGCCAGGCTCACACTGGATATTCTGCTTTAGCCTCCCAGGATGACTTGTGCACCACCATGCTAGGCTGTTTAAAACATTACTGTGTTTTAACCCGAACTCAGAAGAAAATCAATAGCTCATAGGTAGAGCTAGATCCAGTAAACAGAATTAAGAAAGAGAGTTTTAACTGTTACTGTTTTTTTTTTTTTTTTTTTTTTTCTCTTAAGGCAAAGCAACAATTTCTAATGATGGGGCCACAATTCTGAAACTACTTGATGTTGTCCATCCTGCAGCAAAGACATTAGTGGACATCGCCAAATCCCAAGATGCTGAGGTAGAAAATCAGTTATTAGAAACTTAAGTGGAGGCTGTAGGGCAGTGCTTACTTTGATGCCTTGTTCTCACAGATTTTGTTTGTTTGTTTGTTTGTTTGTTTATTTTTGTGATTCCTTTAAAGTTTATTATAGAATTACCTTTAGAGACAAATAATAAAATAATTGGTTGTTATTTTTGCTCTTTGGGTATTTATTTAGGTCTAAAATGACAATTGTGTGAGTACTTCATACTTAGGAAAATAGTTGCAATTTAAAAATTTTTTTTAATTATTTTTGTTTTTTCATTTGAGTTCCTTTGTAGTTTTGGCTATCCTCGAGCTGGCTACGTAGACCAGGATGACTACAGTGAGAGCGTTCTGGCCTAGCCCTGAGGTTCTGACCTGCTGTCCCATAGAAATACACAGATATTTACATTAATTTTATGCTGAACAGCTTATGGCTCTGGCATATTGCTAGCTCTTGCTCTTAAACTGAGTCATGATTCTTACCTTGTTCAGCCACGTGGCTCGGTACCTTTTCTCAGAGCAACATAGTTGTCCTCTGCATCTGCTGGCTTCTCTGGCATCTCTTAGGCATCTCTGCTCTGCTTGTCTGTTCCCGGAGACTTTCCAGTCAAGTAGCTTCACCCACACTTCCTGTCGGCCTTTGGCCAATGACTGTTTTTTTATTAAACTAGTAGATGGGACGATTATTTACAATGTAACAATATAATCCCATTACAGGGATGGCCTTGAACTCATAGAGATCCTCCTGCTTTTGCCTCAGATGCAACATATGGTACCACACTTAGTCTATGATTAATAACCTTTAAAACTAACTTACATGTACTATCTCATATTCATTAATCTATTGTGGATGAGAACTGTCTCCATGTCTAAGTTCTAAAGGCTGAGATTAAGCACTCTAATTTAGACTGGGCCTGTGAGTGATTATTCATGTTACTCACTGCTTACCACTTTATAAAATAGGACTGGAGCCTCTAAGTTTCCCATCCTGCTGTGTGTATAAATTATTCTTCCAACCAGTTTTAAGTGTCCACGTTACTGCCAACCACTGATCTGTCTTTGTAAACACCAGTTTTGATGCTAAAATCTGGGTAATTGGTGTTGAGAGTGAGCTTTGTACTTTGAAGTGAGTGAAAATGGAATTCACTCCCAATGAGAAGTTATTTGGTTTTTGTCAATGATAGTACGTTTTCTCTGATTAAAATTAGAATTTAGGGCAGCACTGTTGTTGGGCTAGAGAGATGGCTCAGAGGTTAAGAGCACTGGCTGCTCTTCCAGAGGACCTGAGTTCAATTCCTAGCAACCATATGGTGGATCACAACCATCTAGAATGAGATCTGGTACCCTCTTCTGGTGGCAGGCAAAACACTGTATACATAATAAACAAACAAGCACTGATTATTCTTCTAGAAGACCTAGATTCTGTTCTCAAGCACTTATGGTGATTAACAACTGGCTGTTAACTCAGTCCCAGAGTGTTTGACACCCTTGTCTTGCCTCTGTGGACACTGGACACACAGGTGGTACACAGACATACAGGCAAAATGCTTACACACGTAAAATATTAGACTGCAGTGCAGAAAACACTGAGAAAGATTAGCAGACTGGGAACCTGCTATTTCCAATAGTGCGTGAAGCATTTTGAGCTTGTGGGACCTTAGGAGCCTGGTTGGCCTTCTGTTTACTTCTGCCTCACAGCTACTGGGCTCCAGCTCCAGAGAATTCCACACCTCAGCTTGGTGGGCACCTGCACTCAGGTGTTTAACATATATGAACATAAGTTTTAAATTACTTTTTACTCATGGCTTTTCAAGACAGTTCTCTGCTCTGCCTGTCTTGTAAGTGGCTCTGTAGACCAGCCTGGCCTCAGCCTCAGGGAGATCTGCCTGTCTCTGCCTTCTGGGTGCTGAGGGTCAAAGTGCCCATTGCTGCCACTTGGCTTTTTAAAAATTTTTAAGGAATGTTTCTCTTTCTTGTTGCTACTGTAGTTGTCGTTTGAGCGTGAAGCTGTATTTCTTATTGGTTTCCTCCATAGTAAAGTGTACTGTGGTTAGTTAGTTAGTTATGTCACTTGACAAGCTAGAGACAGGAGGAAGCCTGGGCTGGGCTGTGCAGGCCCGCGGGCATTCTCAGTGATTGATGTGGGAGGCCCAGCCCATTGCCGGTGGGTGATGGGAAGGTGGGTGGAGCCAGCCCGTGCGCATTCCTCCCTAGCTTCTGCTTTACAGAAGTGTGGAAATAGGAGCCCAATAAGGTTTTTCCTCCCCAGTTTCTGTGATTATGGTGCTTCGTCACAGCTGTAGTAACCCAAGCAAGACAGACAGTAAAGTATCTCGTGGTGCAAGTTCCTCTCCTGAGAGTGGGCTCAGGCATCTGAGAAGGCCGGTTCCCTAGACACTCTCACCTTTCCTTTTTGTTGCAAAATATATGGGCTTCTGGAGAAAGTTTGACGCTCATTTAAAGTGTCCACTTTAAATTGGTAGGTTGCCTAAAAATGATTTTCAGAACCTCATTTCCTAAATAGCAAAAACCATACATTCTTGCCATCCTCTTGCAGGTTGGGGATGGCACTACCTCAGTGACCCTGCTGGCTGCCGAGTTTCTGAAGCAAGTGAAGCCCTACGTGGAGGAAGGTCTGCACCCTCAGATCATCATCCGAGCCTTCCGCACAGCCACCCAGTTGGTATGGGCTACACCGGTCATGTGATCTTAACCCGGGCACATTCACATTTCTGGTAGTGAGGAGAAAGCCTTTCCTGCGTGTGAAGGAACCAACCCCACAGTAGAGCTGCGTGGGCCATCTTTCCATTCTGCCACTCAGTAGCTGATGAGATACATTAAGCTTCGGGTTGACATCAGCCTGGTAGATATTTAAAGTGTGTGAAATAGGATATCTTAATGTGTCTGTTAAATATCTTTTTTTTTTTTCTTTTTTAAAATTTTTAATAAATTTTTCAGATTGTACTTTATTTAACAGTATTTCTCCCTTCCCATTCCTCCCTCAAATCCTCCCTTATACTCTCCACTCCTTCCAATTTATGGCCTCTTATTATTGCACATATATATTCCTAAATATTACCTGTGAGACCGTGTCATATATGTCACTAGTGTGTTTTCAGGGCTGGTCATTTGACACTGGACAGCAGTCTCCCTCCCTCCCTTCCAGTCCATGTAGCCTAAGCGGGCCTTGAATTTGTTTTTCCCCCACCTCCTCCTGAGTGCAGAATTGCAGTGTATGCCGCCACACCTGCTCATGGCAGATTTCATGCATAATTTTGAGACAGTACAGTTTTGTTTTTTATCAGGTACCTCACAGCAGCTTGAGTACTAGTCAGTGTCCTACCATGTGACTTGTGACATGTTAGTTAATGTCTCTAGTCCTTATTTTCTCCTTGGCCATGCTTCTAGTGCTGACCCTGAGATTGGGTCCTGTGTAAGGAGTACTTTGGAGGGGATTTACTGCTTAAAATGCTGGTTTATATATCATCCACTTGTAAGCCAGAGGTTTGTCCCAGCCTGTCTGTGTCAGCTGGTCGTCCTCATGTTGTTATGGGCAGTCCCAGAGCTAAGACTTGGAAGTGCTTGATGATTCTTCAGAACATTGTACCTGCCCTATCTCTCTTTTTTGGCTTTTCAAGACACTTTCTCTAAATAGCCCAGGCTGGCCTCAAACTCACAGAGATCAACCTAAGTCTGCCTCTTGTGTGCTGGGTTTAAAGGCATGTGCCACCACCACCCCAGCATGCCCCATCTTTCTAACAGCATTAGGCAGCTACAGGCCCAGGAGATATGCTTAAGATCTTTGCACTGTTGGCTCTACCTCACTGTTTTGTGTTTTGAATGACACTTCCTCAACTTGTGTTGTTGGCAGGCTGTTGACAAAATCAAAGAGATTGCTGTGACTGTGAAGAAGCAGGATAAGGTGTAAGTTTGCATGGGGCTTTGTCAGAGCCTTGATATCTGTTGGTCAAATTGGGGGTGTAAGCATGTTGCAGTTTTATGGGCAGGAGGCTGTTTGTTTCTTGTCAGATCCTTGGCTGTGCCAGCACTTGAGTGGGTGGGGTGGGGGTGATTGCATCTGTCATTTGTTGCTGATAACCTACTATAATGATAGAAAGGGTGAAAGGTGGAGAGTGGTGGGTGGTGAAGTTGGGGTTGAACGGAAAGTAATGGGGTGTTGTGTACAGCTGCTAAGGTAAATTTTTGTTTAAAGGATGGGTTAATAGCTTTTGTCAAATGGCAGTTTGCTGCCATGCCGTCTACTGGTTAGTATGTATAGAGTATGTATGGAGTGCACCGCTGCAACGCTGTAGTAGAGTCAGCTAAGAAGCTCAATGCCAGTTCTGCCCTGTGCTGCAGAGAACAGAGGACAATGCTGGAGAAGTGTGCGATGACAGCCCTGAGCTCCAAGCTCATCTCTCAGCAGAAGACCTTCTTCGCCCGGATGGTGGTTGATGCTGTGATGATGCTTGATGAGTTACTGCAGCTTAAAATGATTGGCATCAAGAAAGTTCAAGGTGGAGCCCTCGAGGTGAGCCTGTGTGCCCTCCCTCGGCAGCAGACAACAGCTTCATGTGGAAGTAGATTCACAGTATAGGTGAAGTGGTGGGGGAATGCCGACAGGGTAGATGCGAGCACTCTGCCCATGCTGCCTGCGGTCTTTGGATCTGTTTATCTTCAGGATCAGAGAGTGGACCTGTCCCAGTTCAGAATCTTGTTTCTCTGCGACAGTTTTAGAGTGTACAGAAGGATTGGTTCAGATAAATTACTTGTGAATTCTCCAAATTCGGCTGTGTACTCTTCAAAGGTGTACTCCAAACTTTCCCTTTATTAATTTCTCTTGAATAGGTGGTATATAGTTCAAACCATAAAGGGGGCTTAAGATGTAATTGTCTCATAACCGCCTCTGCCTGATGTGCAGCCACCTTTGTCAGGTCACATGATGTAACCTAGAAGTCTGTACATTCTATGTTGGGCCTTGTAATGCCGTGGTTGCTTCTGATGCATACTGGTGTTCTGTAGCATGGTTTTGTGCATTTAGCACTTTTGTAGCAATCAGTCCATATGCATATTTGTAGCCCCTACCTTGGTACTTTCTGTGCTGCCTAGAGCAATAGCTTTTTCTGAGCACTGAAAATAACAGCTAAGGTAACAAAGAAACTGAATTTTAAGTTGAATTTATTTTTATTTAAATAGCAACATGTGGTTGATTTTGCTGTGACTAATCTTTAACACAGAAAGAATGATCTGAAGACACTGTTTGACATTAGTTTATCTTTGCTATTTTTGTCCTTTCAATCTCTGGCCTGCTGTACTTCTGGGGGCCATTCATATCGGGAAACTCTTCACATCTTCTGGGTGGAGGAGAGTGAACAAGATCTTACACATGCCACACAGATGCTCCAGTGGTGCAGGGTGTCCCAGGCCTAATAATCTTATCTGGTACACTTGTATTTTTCCTGGAGTGTCTAACATTTCATTAAATTAATGTAAAAACTCTGAGGGTTTTTTGTTTTTTTTGTTTTTAAGATTGGGTGTTTATGTAGTCCTGGAACTTGCTGCATAGACCAGTCTGTCCTCAGACTCAGACGTCAGCTGCCTCTTGGCTTCCTGGAGCTGAAGTAAAGTTGGGCACCACCTTATCTAGCCCTAAAGCTCTTGTTTTGGGGTAGGATCTAATTGCTAGTGCAGGCTGGCCTCAGACTTGTGATTTTTTTTTTTTTTTTTTTTTTTTTTTTTTTTTTTTTTTTTTTTTTTTTTTTTTTTTTTTTTTTTTTTTTTTTTTTTAGTCTGTTTTCTGGATACTGGGATTACAGGCTTATACTGCTGTTCCTGGCCTTTATAAAATTCTTAAAGAGGCTGATAGCATGGCTCACTGGGTGCAAGTGTAGGAACCCTAGTTAGTATACCAGCATCTGTGGCCTGGACCTGGAGATTGGCAGACCTGCAGAGATTTTATGCTGATCAGCCCAGGGCCCAGGCACATAGCTTGCTAACTATTTACCCTTAGACTAGCCCATTATTCTCATCTTGATCAGCCATGCGCCTTGGTAACTTTTCTCAGCATTTCAACTTCTTTTCTCTGTGTCTCCTGGCATCTCTGTGGTGTCTTTTTTTGGCTTCTGTGAAGTTCCCAGAGTTTTCTTAGTCTGGTAGCCCCACCCACATGTCCTGTCTGCCTCTGGCCAATCAACTTTTTATTAAACCAGTAAGAAGGACAAAGTTTCTTACACCCTGAGTCTATAAAACAGCCCACCATATCTTGGGAAGGCACCCTTTTATGATTCAGTAAGTTTCTGCTCACTAGAATGAGTCAGTGTAGGCATACCCCTTGAGGAAACTATGGCTATGAGTGATAGAGGAATGAGGACAGACACTCCTCATTGATAGGCTATGGTTGTTAGTGACTTGTTCATTTGCTAAGAAAGGCTGCCAAGAGAACTTTTGGCACATGATAGTGAAATGAAGACAGTTCACAATTAACTGAAAATGCAATATATTTTCTGTTGGGCCCTGCATTTAAAGCCAACTGTCAGAAGTTATGTACAGAACAAGTGAAAGGTCTTGGCTGGAGGGGTTGATGAGTGAAGAGCCACAGTGACAGTTGCTAATAAAGTGTCCAAGCTTCAGTGTGTATACTGATGTGTTCAGGCAATAAGGAGACTCGAGGGTGAGGCAGAATGCTGGCACAGTGTCTGCCTTTCCCTCCCCATCGACTGCTTTGGTGACAGTGTCCTCCGGCAGCTACCTTCCCATGAGATCTCTCTACCTCACCTTAAAGGGGCAGCTATGTCTTATGTCACTTAAAGATGGGTTCTTCCAAATTTGTGGTGATGATGATAAGACTATCACAGTAGTGGAAAATAGGGTTCATTCTTCTGGATTCATGGATTGATTGAATTTCTGGCTGTAACCAAACCATTGACCTGTCTGTCTTTAATCAGGAGTCTCAGCTGGTGGCTGGTGTTGCATTCAAGAAGACTTTCTCTTATGCTGGGTTTGAAATGCAGCCCAAGAAGTATATGAACCCCAAGATCGCCCTCTTAAACGTTGAGCTTGAGCTGAAAGCAGAGAAAGATAATGCTGAAATCAGAGTCCACACAGTGGAGGTAGGTCCCCCCACCCCAAGGGGTGAGGAGGCAGACAACTTTCTGGGTGAGGGCCTCCAGTCTCCAGGTTGCTAAGAGCCAGCTCAGTTTCTCAGGTTCCTGTGGACACTTTATCTTGCCTCTGTCTGTGCCTATGTCTGCATACTTGGCCCACCAATTTCTCACTTTGTTCTCCATGATTTCCATCTGAGATAGTTTAAATGTGAAAAACTAATGAGCAGCTGTGCTCTGCCTCTTAGGGTAGGCCCTCCAGCTTGCCCAACATTTTTGTTCTGGTTTTTTCTCTTCTCCATAATAAGGCTCACATGCACTAAGCAGGGATTTGCTGCTGAGCTAAAACATTTCTCTACAGCCCTGGCTGTCCTGGAACTTGCTCTGTAGACCAGGCTAGCCTGAAGCACAGAAGTCCTGCCTATCTCAAGTGCTGGAATTAAAAGTGTACCCCACCACTCCCAGCACCCTCTCTCCCCCCACCTTCCCTTTTTTTGAAACAAGGTCTCACTATGTAGTCTGTCCTATGTAGTAGGCCAGATTGGCCTCACAGATAACTGTCTGCCTCTGCGTCTGTAGTGCTGGGATTAAAGGTGTGCACCATTACTTACACCAGGCTTGCCTGTGCTGTGATTCTCTTTCATGAACTGTGTCCCTACCATTTTGGTTCCCAAGGCTGCCTCTATGTAGCAGTGTTTTCTAGCATAAAATGGACTTTATGGTAGGAGTGGTCTTAGTGGGAAATCTCTAGACAAAGTCCCTCTTTGAAGTTACTCTGAATGTTTGTATTTGAAAGTGTTGGGTGGTTGCTTTTAAAGGTCCTTGTGTGTTTGGACTGTTGGCCCCTCTTAATTCCCGGATAGGTTAGCATATTTTCTGTTGGGGTAGGGCTTGGGTTAGCCTTAGCCTGTCATAATGTACACCAACTTTCTTCCTCAAACACCCTCATCTTTTGGGCGTCCCTAGGATTACCAGGCGATCGTTGATGCTGAGTGGAACATTCTCTATGACAAATTAGAGAAGATCCATGAGTCTGGAGCCAAAGTCATCTTGTCCAAACTCCCCATTGGGGATGTGGCCACCCAGTACTTTGCTGATAGGGACATGTTCTGTGCTGGCCGTGTGCCTGAGGAGGATCTCAAGAGGACGATGATGGTAAGCAAACCTTCATGGGCTGCTGCTTACCCTTGACAGCCCTGAGCTGTTCCCTCTGTCCCTAGTAACTCTGTCAAGAAATGTTCATCTATGTACCCGGTAATAGAAGTTGCTTTGAATTCACTGACCAAGACAGGTCAGGAAGTAGGTGATACAGAGCACCAACACCGTGCTCAGTGGATATTGATCGCTTCCAACCAAGGCTTTCCTTTTTGGTATCTCAGGTGGAGCCTGTAGTCCAAACTGCTCCTGTAGATTTGCTGGACCCAGAGCACTAGAATTGGGTCTCTATCTCCTCTGGATTCATCTCTTTGAAGGGTGGTAGGGATCCTTTAGAGGTCAGGTCGGGTCTAAGGCTTGTTGGGGTGGCAGGGGGCCAGTTGTCCTCACTGATGTTTATTGCTCCTTAGGCCTGTGGCGGCTCAATCCAGACCAGTGTGAATGCTCTGATTCCAGATGTGCTGGGCCACTGCCAGGTGTTTGAAGAGACCCAGATTGGAGGCGAGAGGTGAGCCTCTGATCAGCTCCCAAGAGCTGCTGGGTCACCTAACCCCTTTTCTTGTCAAGTTCTGGGTGTGCTATGTGGCTTGTGTACTGTCCTTTTTCAAGATGCTGTTGGCTGGTGGGGAAGATAAAGAGCTTAGATGTAGTGTTATAGAAGGGAAGTAGTTAGAGTCAGATCCTAGGTCTGATTCCACAAGCTTTGGTGCTCCAGTGTACCACCCTAGTTCTGCCTCAAAAAGACCTTCAAGGTTAGGGTTGACAGCCTAGATGGACAAGCACTGCTCCCTCTGGGAGGGCTTAGCAGGGAGATCAGACAGCAAGATGGCAGCAATTCATGTGCATACCATTGCATCCTGGACATAGGTACAATTTCTTCACTGGCTGCCCTAAGGCCAAGACATGTACCATCATCCTCCGTGGTGGAGCCGAGCAGTTTATGGAGGAGACAGAGCGGTCCCTGCATGATGCTATCATGATTGTGAGGAGGGCCATTAAGGTACTGGGATGACACCTTTTGCCTGTACTGTCCCTAACTCTGGAGCTCATAAGATCTTGGATTCATATAACCTGTTCTTCCTAGGTGGCATGCTTTGATTTTCCCTCTACAAATCACAGAGAGACTAGGTTCTCATTTGCCGCACAAGTTATGGAGAAATAACTTCAGCTTCACGTAGAGGCCATTTTGGGTTTTGTTTAGTTTTTTTGTTGTTGTGGTTTTGTTGTTGTTTTGTTTTGTTTTTGTTTTGAGACAGGGTTTCTTTGTAGCTCTGGCTATCCTGGAACTCGCTCTGTAGACCACATTGGCTTCAAAAGCACTGAGACCCGTCTGTCTCTTGCTTCATGATGATGAATTAAAGATGTTTGCCAGTACTGACCACCATAGGCTGTGATGTTTTAAAGTTAAGAAGCTGGGGCTGATCTATTCAGCTGTCCTTACCACACCCGAGCTATGGTTGACCTTGACAGTGACCTTCCAATTTCTAGGGTTGAAGCTGGAATGTGCTGGATGCTGGCTGTGTCTGGGGCTTGGGGAGGGAACAGAACAAGGCAGTATTTGCTTTCTGGGCTGGAGAATTTGCTGTGTGGCCCAACTTAAAGCCTGGCCACTTCATTGTGAGCTGTCTGGTTTCTGCAGAATGACTCTGTGGTGGCTGGTGGTGGGGCCATCGAGATGGAGCTCTCCAAATACCTGCGGGATTACTCAAGGACCATTCCAGGGAAACAGCAACTGTTGATTGGAGCATATGCCAAGGCCCTGGAGATTATTCCACGACAACTATGTGACAACGCTGGCTTTGATGCCACAAACATCCTTAACAAGCTACGTGCTCGGCATGCACAGGTGGTTCCCTACTCTTTTTGGGGTGCAGGGGTGGGATGGGTGAGGGTAGGCTCTTAGGTATGTGTGTGCTGTCTGCCAGGTACGGTGGACACCCCCCTCCTGGAGGGCATGGGTGTTTGTGGTGAGCCTCCCAGAGTTGGAAGCTGGTGTTGGTCGTTGGGGAAGGGCACCTTTTCCGTGGTGAAGTTCCATCAACTCAGAACTCCTGGCAGTTGAGTCCTTTGAAGGTGTGTAGAAAGAAGTGAAGGCAGTTTCAGAGTGTTTCCTCCCTCTTTTTCAGGGGGGCATGTGGTATGGGGTAGACATCAACAATGAGGACATCACCGACAACTTCCAGGCCTTTGTGTGGGAGCCGGCCATGGTGCGCATCAACGCCCTGACAGCAGCTTCTGAGGCTGCGTGCCTTATTGTATCCGTGGATGAGACTATCAAGAACCCCCGCTCCACCGTGGATGCCCCCCCAGCAGCTGGCCGGGGTCGAGGCCAAGGCCGCCTCCATTGAGGGGCAGTCTGTACACTTCCCTGGTGAGGTGAATTGGTGGTGAGGAAATGGTTGATTAGTCTGCTTGTTCCCACTAACGGCTATTTAAATAAAACTTAAAATATTTGACCAATTTTTCTCATGAACATCCTCCTGCCTCAGAATGAGCTGTGTGTTTTGCTGAAAGAGAAGTCCATGATTCTGTTGGCCTGCGGTGAGCTGTGCCGTGGTCTCCTCTCAGCCTCAGTACAGCTGCCGTTCTGCAGCAGCTGGATGTGTGCTGGTTCCCTTTTCTCCTGAGAGCTCAGTCAGCAGGCACCGCACACGGCATCAGTCGGTGGGTTATGTTCCCTGACTGCCCTGTCCACATTTCGTGTTCTCAGCTTAGGCATGTTTTCTTTTACAGTATGTTAAGTGAGGGTCAGGGTGTCACATAGTCTCTGAACTCTGGCACCTTCATATGGCCCTGGAGCAGACAGCTGTTCTTCTTTGCTCAGTCCCCTTGGGGGTCCCTTTTTGTTTAAAGTAGTACTGTGGGTTGGAGCCAGGACCTTGTGAGGTTTGCTAAGCAAGTACTAACCACATGGCTGTGCCCCAGCCCTATTTTTAACTGTGGCTTGATCAGCCCCTGTACTCCTAAGGTTTCCCTAAGTTGCCCAAGCTGGCCTTGACCTGCTTTGTCTCCTGAGTAACCTGGCATGACTGGCATGTGCCACCATCCCAACTTGTACTTTCTTGTGACCATGGGCAGTTAACAGTTGGCACAGAAGAGTGGAAGGGTCTGCCTGTGCTTCAGTTCTGCTAGCTGTCCAGGCTAGAGCTACAGCTCATGGTTATTAGAGCTGAAGAGGTTGTGTAGAGTAATGGAAGTTCTTGTCTCCTGAGACTGGGAAGTGATTAATGATTTGACCCTGAAGCAGGATAGGATTTGTGGGCAGGTGTGTGCTCTGGAGTGTGACATCCCTTCCTGTGATCGATCAGGTTGGAACAGCTGACTCTCAAGGACATACTTGTACAGTATGCAGTTTAAATCAGACACCTATGTGTGTTTAAATTTAAACGGATTAGGAACTATTAATTAAATCAGCATGAGAAGCCCATTATGTAAAATGGGGAAATTTAAGGCCGAGCTATGGTAGCAATTTAGTCAAAGTGAGTGGCAGCCAGAACCTCGTGAAGTGGGGCTAAGCCACTGTGGGGTAGACAGTCCCTACTATTCTGTCTACTTGGGTTTACCTTGGAACCCTGTTTGGGTATGGGACACCAAGGCAGGCTTGAGCAAGTCATAGGCCTCCTTTCTCTAACATTGTCTGCAGCCCATTGACGGGGCTCTCACTTCCTCCTGCCTCAGTGTTCTCAGCTGCAGAAAAGCTGTAATGAGGCCTGGGGATGTTTGTTGGTGGGGTGCTTGCCTGGGATGCATAGAAACCTCAGTTCAACATACTGGGTGTGATGCACACATGTGTGCCTTAGCTAGCACCAGAAAACTCACAGACTCTCAAAAGTGCCTGACAGTATGGCTACATGCCACCTAATTTTCTGGACCAAACACCATTTTTTCAGTTTCATCTTTTATTGGATACAGAACCATAAATTCTCTGATGCCCATGAGTCCTTTTAAATACATATTATGCTCAATACATTCGGCAAAGGGCATCGGGGTGACATGGAGCAAAGTGCTGGGATGGCAATGCCTGGGTGGGGCATATAAGTGGGGCCAGGGAAGGCCCCCTGGGGGCTGGAGGTACAGGCACCACTTTAGAAACAAAGTAAAACCAAAAGCTGCTCTCAGCCCCTCTGCCCAGTGTGCTGGGGGGCAGGGTGCAGCCTGGCTGTGCAGAAAAGGCAGGCCTAGGGGCCAGCTGTCCCATTAGCAGTACCCTCTGAGCCAAGACAACTGCACCATCTGCAAGGCAAGCCTGAGCCACCTCAGGCCTCAAGACCCTTGCTAGGGATAAGTAGAGGCTAGGGGCTTCCCGGCCAAGCCTGCCCAGGCTGAGGATGACAGGCTCAGAGCTGGCCTCATGGTGGGGTGCCTGCTTGATTGTCGGGCAGTCTTGTACCAAGGTCCTAAAGAGTTGAGGAAAGCCTAATGTTCACAACCTTCAGCCTTGTCTCTGGACAAGGACTTCAGCTGAGCCCACTTGTCCAGGAGTAAATACACACTACACAGTAATATATACAGAGATGCTGGCCACCAAGGGTAGACTGCCAGGTCATTAGGGGCTGACAGGCTGGGGTAGACCCATCAGTGGTTAACTCCTCTGGGCACTGGGCCATATCCTACTCAATCACACTTCTTCCAAGTTCACCAGAAACTATGTCTTTGGCACCAATTGTCACCCTGGGAAGTTCTTCAATTTAGCGCCTTACAGAGACGGCTTGACCACTTGCTGCCTGTTCCAAAGCATTCTACATAAGGGCCGGGGACAGGAAAGACTTGAAGGCCAAGAAAGGATGGATCCAAACCTTGGAGCAGCAGGCCTTAGAAAGAAGGCCTCTTCCTTAGGGAGGCCTGACTCAGCTTCTGATGTCACAGAGTTAAAGAAACAAGCCAAAACCACCTGATTTAATGGTGGAAAGCTGGGGTTCTGGGCAAGAGTGCATACATTTTTTTTTTTTTTTTTTTTTTTTTGCCATACTACAGGGAAAAGCAGCCTGCACAAGCCAAACTCAAGCCAAACATGCTATGCCTAACAGGTGCTAGGGCCAGGCTGTGGCAGGGCGTGGAGTAGGGGAGGTGCCAGGCAGCTGCCACTCATGAGCCCCCTCTGAGTGGTGCAGAGTGGACACAGGTTTCCCTTTGAGCACCCAAAGACGGGCTAAGGGGCTTCTCAGGGAGCCAGATGTCCCATTGGCAACTCTGGCTCTTGCTTGACTGCTAAAGATGGAAACAAGCACAGCACCCAGAAGCAGGGTTGGTCCCTTGGGAAGAAAGCCAAGGTACCTCCCCTCCCCCGGGGAGGGCAGAGCTGCTGGTTCTCAAGATATACCTGAAGACTAATGCCAAAGACTCAGCAGGACACAGCGACCTGTCACTTAGGTTGGTAACGGCTTAGGTCTACAATTTACACTCTACCCACCTTTACAGAGAGCAAGAGCGCAGCTGAGACCTCTTGGGGTTCTTGGAAACAGCTTTTCAGAGGGCTGACTTGTGCCAACAGATGGGGTATGTTTTCCTCTCCATAGATCAGGATACGGTGTAGACATAACATACTAGAGCCTGGGACCATGGTCTTGACCTTACTGTCTACTTTGATGGCTGTGGACCCTCAATAACAGGTATTTTAGTGCCTATCCTGCCCAGGAGGCGTCCAAATCCTGGGGTTGAGGAATGGAAGCCCCTGGGGCCGGCTTAGCCAACTACAACATCACTTTGTGCTTTATCCAGGGGACAGGACGGGGAGCACCTCTGGTCTTGGAAATCACAGGGGGCAGGGGCTACATGGATGCCGCTGGCCAAATGTAGCTGACCTGCTACAGGTAGCTGGGCCCCCAAGTGCACCTCCACCTCCCTTCTGAGCCACTGAAGGTGAGGAAAGTTGTGCTGTTGCCTGTGACTCCTGGGGACAGGGCTGAGGAGGTGGGGGTGACTGGAGGGAGCTCTGAGAGGTAGGGGCAAAGATACCGCACAGCCAAGGTTTCATGCAGGGCGAGGCATGGCGTAACCAGCATGACAGCCTTGGCATTTCAGTCTTCAGAGAACAAGCCACACAACTCGGTGATGACAAACCAGGACAGAGCTATGAGTTTGGGAGCATTGAGCAGGAGGGTGTACAGCAATGGAAGGCCTTGGTGGGGCAGCAACCCACAGATGGGTCATGCTAGGTCAGCTTGTGGCACAGATGTAGAAAACTGGCGGAGAGGAGCCCACCTTACACGAGAGCAAAGAAAACCCTAAGATTTGGATGAGAGGGCAGGTATTTGAGAGATCTGTCCAATTGAGTCTTGTCAAGACTCATGCCTCAGCACTGTAAGTTCTGAGGAGAGGAACTCAGTCAGGGGTGCTCAGTCTGTGGGGCGTTGGTGTTCAAACATAGACATGGGTATGGGGCAAGGGCCTGTGACACCCTGCCTCAAGTATTCTCTACTGCAGTCTCAGTCAGGGCTGTAAAGACTCAGGAAGATGGTCTGTGGGGATTCTTTCCTCTCCCTTGACATTAGTACATGGCTCTTTGCCTCAAACAAACTGTTAAGTAAAGCTTCTCCCCCAAGGCCCAGCACAGTAGGGAGCCCAGGCCCCCTCCCACCTTGGTCCCTTAGCAAGGAGGGCTAAGTACAGAGAATGCTTAAGTCTCCTCCAACTGGCCAGTCCTTTACCTGCTCATCCTGTAGAGTCGTTGATATTTTTTTAGCCTTCAAACCAATCCCTATGGCCCTGCTCTAACTTTCCCTAACCTTCTACCTGGGTTTCTAGGCTTGCCTGGATTATCACTGGAGAATGTGGACCTGGAAGACAGGCCCACTGTCTGAAGGGAGTGCCCTGCAGAGGACTTGATCAGGGAAAGGGGAGAAGAGTCCTCCTTGCCATGTGTGAGCTGCCCTAAGCCCCTCTGGCCTGTGGCCTGACAGAGGCTCCTGACCACAGGAAGGAGACCCGCCTGAGGAGCTGCTGGGTGGTTACTGCAGATCCTCTGAGTGGTGACAACCAGGTGCTTGTCTGCCAGCTCCTTGCTGACTATGCCAGAAGGATGCTCCAGCCGAGGATGTCACAGGGTAGCTTCTGTCCAAGCCCCTGCCCTGGGAAGACAGTGCTCTGGATCACCTGTCACTTTGCTATTCCAATTGGACAGGGTACTCAACCACTGTCTGGAGCCTGGCGTTAACACTAGACCTCCAAAGATCTAGTCCAAACCAGGGTCCCTCCAGAGGTCCAAAGAGTGCCATGGTGTGGGGCTGGCAGAGGCCCTGCCGCCCCTCACCCGGGTTAGCAGCCACCTTCCACTTTGACGTGCAGAATCTTCGAGAAGCCAGGCCTCCGTCGCAGGGCCTATAGATAGAGCTCTAGGTTAGCTCTTCCTTGGTGTTGGGCAGGTGAACTACTGCCACCTCACCAGCACGCCCCGCCCCACACCCAGAGCCCACCTCTCACCTGGAGTTTTGTTACCATATCCTCAAACAGCTTCTGGGCCTCGGGGCTGCTGGGCTCTTTGAAGTAGTCAGCAATCCCTATCTGCACCACAATGGATTTGAGGTTCCGGCAGATGCCTGGGAGGAGGCAGGGAACGGGGACAGTGTGCTGCTTCAGTTCCTCTCATCAATGAAATCAGCCCCACAAGAACAAGAGTGCCAGGCCTGTGCTGGCTGCAGCTCATGGTATCACATCTTAGCCACGCAGGTGGGGATAGTCCGGGAGGACAACAGTGTGTGACAGCAAGCTGCTCAGTGCCCTGGCAACTTTCTGGTAGAGGGGACAGCTTGTACCATGGCCTGAGCACTTGGAAATGACTAGCTGCTGAACTGAGACCGAGTGTGGAATGGACTGGGTGAGAGGCAATCAATCAGGCCTTTTTTTTTTTTTTTTTTTTTTTTAAGATTTTATTATGTATACAACATTCTGCCTCCACTGTGCCTGTGTGCCAGAAGAGGGCACCAGATCTCAAGATAGATGGTTGTGAGCCACCAAAGAATAGTCGGTGCTCTTAACCACTGAGCCATCTCTCCAGCTCTCAATCAGGCCTTCTTAAAGCAAGGGCTTTAAGAATCATTGGCCATGATATCAAGAAGTGGAGGCGGGTCAGGAGCTGAGAGGGACCTCGAGAGCACGATTTGGGGGACTAAGTAGTGAGTTCTGATGGATCAATTAGGTGGACATAAGGCTGAAGGAAGGTCAATAGGAAGGCCCAGAAGGTGATATGGTCAAAGAAACATATGGTGGCCCAGGCCTGTTACCTCAGCTACTCAAAAGGCTAAGACAGGAGGATTATAAGTTCAAGGCCTCCCTAGAGAGCTTAGTGAAACTGTCTCAAAATAAAAATGAAAAAAAAAAAAAAAAGAAAAAGAAAAGAAAAGGGCCAGGCATGGTGGCTCATGCCTTCAATCCCATGACTGGGGAGGCAGAGGCAGGCAGATGTCTCTTGAGTTCAAGGCCAACCTGGTCTACAGAGTGAGTTCCAACACAGTCAGGACTTTGTAGAGAAACCCTGTCTCATACATGGGTACAGTTTAGCAGTAGAGCATTTAAACCACTGGGTTTAATCCCAGTGCTAGTGGGAAACTAAGGAACCTTCAGTCAGTCTGCACGGAGACCTCCCAAAGGCCCGTGGTCCTGACGGTGCAGGAAGAGGAATGGCTGAGTAGACGGGATGATGTGGACAGCAGAGGGTCAAGAGTGACGTCCTGAGCCCAAGAAATCTCCTGAGGATTTAGACATACTGTGTCCTTTAATCTACCATCTAGAAGGTCAAAAAATGAGACTGCAGAATCCAGAAAGCAAAGTCACATGCTAAAGAGCAGTATCACAACCCTGTCTGGTCTGAGCCTCTGCCCTGTGGGAGGATCACCCAGGAACTATTGGCACCATACACACAATTAGTGCCCCTGGGCCAGCAAGGAAAATAGACATCGTGTGCAGCTAAACAGTTGGCACTAGATGCTGCTGGGCTTGGAGTGCCATCCTGGCCTCAGAGGTGCTAAATGAGCCAGGGAAAACACTCCTCTGTCTGCCTCAGCACTGGTACATGCTGGCTAGGGCAACAGGAAACAGTTACATTGCTTGCTTGTAGAAAGAAGAGAGTATCATCAGAATGTCTATGACTATCCCAAGGGACCTTCAAGATTGGTCTTGATTTTTCCCTTATAGAACTGGACAGTCATCAGACAGAGCCATTCCCTCCTCCCCATCTCTGCCAGATGTGTGCAGTTTTGTCCCAGCTACACTTTGGAGGCACTAGACTAGAGAATGAAGAGCATTCTACCTATGCAGCTATGAGGGAACTGTCACCTGTGCTGAGATAAGACTTTTGAGTGGTACGGCTACTTTGGAATAACCCACACTTCTGTAAGCAACCCATGCTCAACAAATAAGCCATAAACTCTATGGTTCACCAAGTTCGACTCTGGTAGCACTCTTTGGTACTTTATGGGTGCCCTTTCTGGGAATAGCAGGCAACTGCATCTCCTCAGGAAAAAGTCACTCAACTCTGCTTTGCACCCCCAAGTCCCCATTGCTCACTGTTAAAGTGTAGTAGGGCCTTAGGGGTAACTGGCGTGGCCGTGAGCACCAGCATCTCCAGCCCCTTCAGGCCTTCCCGGCAGACTTCAGCCGCCACCTCCTGGGTAATCTCTGACACATGGTCCAGTTCCAGGACCTGTAGCCGCATGCAGTTTCTTGCTAGGAGAGGAAGAAGAGAAGCCTGGTGACCAAGTCCCTGGCCCACCTCCTGCCCAGCACTCAGTCCCTCACCATCACCCAGGCTAGAGCCCCTAACTCTGGTGGGAATTCACAGGCAGCGTTTCACCTTGCCTGCTTCTTACCTACCTACTCCAACCCCAAGGAAAGACTCACCAAGTGATGCCAGGCCCTGTACCCCACAGCCGGCACCCCCTACACCAAGGGCCCGGAGGTGGGGCCAACATCGTCCAATCATCTGCAGGCAACGGTTGCTGAACCGAGTGGGCTGCTGGCTGAAGAGTGGAGAATGAAGAGTGGTCAGGGAGGCGTTGCAGTCCCAAGTGTGATCTTCCATAGAGGACCCTTCCATACCTTAGGCAAGCATCTTGCCAACAATCCAGTTCAAGTCAAAAAACAGCTCATCTCTGTCTCTGCCCCCTCGCCTCTTAACACATCTGACAGCTTCAGATTCTGGAGCCACCCAGGGAGAGCAGTAGACCAGAGCCCCACCCAGTCTCCATTCACCTAGTGGCCAGATACTCATCAGGCAGCAAGCAAGTGTCTATCACAGCTGAGACGGCAAACCTCCTGCCTCAGCCTCAAAAGGGCTAAGGTTATAAACCACACTTAGCTTTCAGTCTTTGTTTTTTGTTTGCTTAGATTTTTTTTTTAAAGAGTGTCTCATGCAGCCCAAATCGAGCAACTTCAAACTCATGAAGCAGCTGAAGATGGCCTTCAACTCCTGATATTCTTGTTTTTACCTTCTGAGAGCTGGGAGGACAGGTATATATCACCATGTCTAGCTCAGAACATCCTTCTTAAGACTTACGATCTCCCTAGTACTACCAGAAAGCTTCCTAGTACTTTCTAGATAAGATGCACCGATGTGCATCGTCTAGCAAGGCCTTCATGACATTTCCCAATCTGCCTTTCTGTTATTGCTGGCTTGCCTGCTCTACTCGCTCTAAATGCGATCCCTCAGCATCCATTCAGGCAACAGTATCTGTCATTTGATATGCCCATGGTAGCAAGGACACAGAAACAGACATTCGTAGTCTGCCCTGGGAACCGAGTCAAGAAGCCTAAAGTAGAAATGACTACAAAATGGATGATACTAAGGTCAGGATGAGCAGCAGCGGGGACCTAGTAGAAACCACAATGACAGACCCCACCAGGGTGTTAGAGAAAGCACACTAGAGAGCCAAGGTGGAGCTGGCCCATGGGGAGATCACTGGGAAGGGAAGAGGAAAGGCCTGTGAATCTGAAGAACTCCCAAGTAGAGCAAGGGATGACTCACCCAGGGTTTGCCAACAAGATTTATTCTTGTTTTGAGATGAGATCTTGCTAAATTGTTCACTATAGGTCTCAGATTCTCTATCTGAACTCTGGAGTATCTGGATATGTGACACTAACCCAGACTCCTCTATGTATAATTTACTGACTTCCCTGACACGCTCATACTATGTCAGGCTAGTGTTGACTGCACACATACTATGGACGACAGGACATTGTTGAGCCAGTAACAGCTCGCATAGTCTAAGCTACAAAACTAAGGTTTGACGGCAATGCCAGGCTGTTGGGATGGTTCAATGGGTAAAGGCATATACCACCAAGCCTGATAACAAGCTTGATCTCAAAGAATGCTCCTTTAAGCTGTTTCCTGACCTCCACACAGACACCCAATCCCACTCAAACATACAAAAAATACTTGTGGCACTGCCCGAAAGTCAGAGACTCCAGGTCCCATATCACATCCGTGCTCCTTATCAACACACTGATCAACGTGTCCATTCTGTCCCCAACGATGACTTGCTCAGTCCTAGGCCCCCACCTTTGATCCCTCCTGACCCACCCTCTTGCCTCGACTTACCAGGGATGAAGTGGGGCCACCTGAAGGGAGACAATCTCTCTGCAGCCTGCACCCAGGGCCCAGATCACCTCATGGCCCACAGGGTCTGTGGCACTCCTGTGGGAAAGCCAAAGCGCAAGTGACCCATCTTGGTGGCCTCTGTTGCCATGTGGCAGCTAGAGACCCAGGCACAGGTATGAGTTGTGCTTCTAGAGAAGACCCACCTGTAGGTGACAGCCTGCAGGGCACGGCAGTAGCAGCTGGCGAGCCAGAGTGACCGGTCAGTGAGGATGTTGGGACAGTGGGAGATCCGCAGGATCAGCAGGTTCCCACCTGCTGCCTTCAGCAGAGACTCCAGCCCTGCTTCGAGACAGCCCCTGACGATGAGCAAAGAGGTCAGGGAGGTGCTGGTGGTCGTTCCTCCTCTGGGAAGCATCCCCACTCAGCCACCCACTGCAGGCCTCACCGGGTGCTCCGGGCATACTCCTCTTTGCTCTCTTTCTTTCCGCGCTGCCGAGGCTTCAGGTTCTGTAGCGTCAGTGAGTGAGCCTGGGTGCACCATTGAGCCAACATAGCCAGGAACTGGGAAGATCAAGTCATAGGAACTGAGACAGACTTGACTGCTGGGGATGGGTTAGCCCTGGGTAGGTGGCGCCATGACAGTGTTTGGGGACACTAGAAAAGTAAGGGCAGCAAAGACTAGACTTTTACTGCTGGTAAAGCGGGCTCCCAGGAGGGCAAGGGCAGGCACCTTGGAACAGACTCGAGCATTCTCAAGCAGCACCCTCGTCCACACGGCGGGATGGCGGGCCACGAAGCGCCAGTCCCGACAGACCTCTGCAGCATGCAGCAGTGTTCGGGTATCCAGATAGGTAAAAATACAGAAGAGGGCAGCTCGCATCTTGAGGATTTCTGGACTGATGACCTCATTGGAGCGTGAGGGGCTACCTCTCTCCATTCGCCGGCCTCGTCCACTGCCTCCCTCAGGGCGGGCTGTAGAATACCAGGGCCAAAGGAGACAGTAGAGAGGAAAAGAACAGTACAGGGCTGTGGTGGGGAGCTGCAGAGCAGGAGCTGGCCGGGGGAGTGAGTATGAGACCCACATTGGAGACCAGCTTCTTGGAAACACAACAGGTCCCCTGCTTTCTCCTTCTCTACGGCACCTCAAATTTTACTAACTGGAAAAGGGCGTCTGATGCTTTGTCACACATCCAAAACTTTTTCAGACATGGTCTCGTGTATTCCAGCCTAGCCTTGAACTCTCCATGTAGCCCAGGATGACCTGGATCTTCTTTCTGTCCTGGATCTGCTGTCCAAGTGCTAGGATTAGTGATGTGCTCCACCATGTCCAGTTTGAGGTGCTACAAACCAAAGTCAGGGCTTCCTGGATGCTAGACAAGCACTGGACTAAGTGAACGACCTCCCCAGCCCTAAATGTTCCCATTGAGGGTTACCCTGATTCTAAGCCCTTCAGATAATAACAGGGCTGTTATTCCACCAGGCACTTCAGAGCCTAAAATAAACTCAGCTCGTCTCTCCTACCTGTGATGGGACCCACCACGCACACAGACCTGCCATAAATGGAGCATCCTTTGGTCACCCTGTCCGGTCACACAAACCCCTACTACAAGTCTGAGGAGTGTTTTTTGTTTGTTTGTTTGTTGTTGTTTTGTATTTATCAAGAAAAACAGTAAATTAAATTTAAAATGCTGATAAGTTAACAATAACTATAAAGAAAATAAAAATCATAAGCATGACTTATCAAGGGTGATAATGCAAATAATTTGCTACACATAAAATTACTGAGGAGTGTTTTATACGTAGACAAGAGTAAGGGAGGTACAGGATGGACAGCACCTCCATCCTGTGTCTCCTAAGATAACCCAGCACCCTGAAATTCTCTACCCACTCTCCCAGGACTTACCTGAGAGCCGGCAGCTGTTCAAGGGTCCAGCCACAGCAGGTCCAGGGCGTGGGACATCCGAGGGGCCCTCAGCCTCTGACTCAGTAGTTCGGGAGCCCACATCTGAGACGTCACCTTCCTCCCCCTCGGTGCTGTGACGGCGGGGTCGTCGCTGCCAGTTCTGGATGGCCTGTCGCCGCAAGCCTGAACTACGAGGGGGCTGGGAGCGCTCTGAACCACCGTTGGTAGCCTGGGCCCGTGAACCCAAGCCCCCAGGGCCACTGTCCTCCGAGGGCCCTTCCTCTGGGCGGGGTAGCTCCAGACTGTCACTGTCATAGCAGCCTGAGCTCTGGGATGCAGCTGGCACACGGCTGGAGGCCCTGGGGTGGGTGGGGGAGTGTACAGTGAAGGCTGAGGGCTACCAGACTGCCCCAACTCCCAAGATTCTTCTTACCACCAGCCAAGGGTAGCCCACTAAAAGTTCTCTGAGCATGGAAAAGCAGCCTGGTGACGCCAGGGGGTGGGCACAGAAGGAGATGAGCCTCTGATGGGCCTTCCAGGGTGAGGGTAGACTGTGTGGGGTGGGCCAAGCCCGAGGCTTACCCTGTGCTGGGAGAGGAGCCATGCCGAGATAGGGCGTATGTGCTTGGCACAGCTGGGCCTGCATGGTGTTCTCGCTGTAGCCCCCAGAGGAGAACGGAAAGGAAGAACGGGCAGAGGAAGCCAGAGAAGAAGGCAGCAGTAGAAGGAGAAGGTGGAGAAAAGAAAGGAAGGAGAGAGAAGAAAAAGGTTGGGAAAGATGGACGAATGGACAGACGGACAGTCCAGACAGGCAGGCTCCCAAATCCCTCCCGATGCACCCACCCGGCCTCCCAGGGCCCAACTCTTAGGTTCTCATTTGCAGAGCAATACAGAGATGGGCTTCTGGAGGCTGACGCTATTGAGGCAGCACTCCCGCCCTCTCAGAGGGGACCTCCCTCCCACCTTAGGCCTGGGTTGCTCCTGGGGCAAAAGAAGCCAGATGGAGTGGTGTGGGGATCACATGAGCAGGTGAGAAGCCAGAGCAGGTACACACTCACCATTCTGCCTGGGCCTCTCACCCCAGGCCCTGAGGCACTGCCCCCGGCTCCTCGGCCCAGGCTGGCACTGGGTGTGCTGCCACAGCTGCTGCTGATAACCTGTAACTGGCGCTCGGCCCTGTCTGCACGCTCCAGGAGCTCCTCAATGAACTGTTGCAGCCGTAGCTTGGCACTGGCCTCCCGAGCCGCCGTCTCCTTCAGAAACTGGTCGATCTGTACCACCTCCCTGGGCCGGGAGCAGTCTCTTACCCCAGGACCCTGGCCTGACTGCCCACAGGAGGAAAGTCTGGCAGTGGCCCAGAGCATCTGTTCATGGTCCCATGGGCAATGCCCACCCAACATGCAGGCCCACACAATGGCACACACACAACACAAGCAGGCAGACACACAAGTCATCACACACTCAGAACACACACAACCGGACATCCCTGCTAATACTGCCGTCAGCTTGACAGAATCTAGAATCACCCAGGATACAAACCTCTGGATACAACTGTGAGGAAATTTCTAGATGGGTTAACAGAGATGCAAAGATCCACCCTAAATGGGCTGGGTCCCAGACTGAAAAAAAAGGTTGAAAGCAAGCCTAACAGCAGCCTCCAACTCTGTTTCCTGGCTATATATAATCTTTGACCAGCTGCCTCACACTCCTGAGACCACACCCTTCCTGCCCAAACTGTGAGCTGAAGTAAATCTTCCTTTCCTTCAAGTTGCTTCTTTAAAATGTAATTTTATTACATGTGTCAGAGACTTGTAATAAAGCCTTGCTGTTATCCTTGCTCAAGACCCGAGTTTGGTTCCCAGCATCCAAATATTGGCTCACACCCACCGGTGACTCCATCCATTTTTCAGGGGATCTGACACCTTACTCCGACCTTTGTGGTCACCAGAGGTCATACATTCAAGCACAAGGCTCATACACACACAAAATAGTAAAATTAAATCTAAAACAGAAATTTACCCAAATCCATGCCCCGACACTCGTGCAGAGGCGAAAGAACAATGTGAAGAATTTGCCTCTCTCTCTTTCCACATATGTGACCCAGGGGACAAATGACGGATGGCTCTTTAAACTGTGCCAGACATTTGGTCAGAGCAACAAGAAAAGTAACTGAGCATACCTGACCTTCAAAGACCCAGTCACAGGTATGTTCATCCTAAACACAGTCACCTCCAGGACATGCAGAGTCCCATAAGCAAAAGCAACATCCTTGATTCCCTGTGGTCTGAATACCCAGACAGCCTCCTCACATAGTTACACGCCCAGGCACATGCTGAGAGCCTCACAGCTATGAACACATACCCTCACTTGGTCCAATACACAGCCCCCCTCCATGTCCCTAAATACAATCATGTTCATGGCATACTCGTACTCTGAAATACATTAAGAACCACGGAGACTCAAAACCATCAACCCAATCAAACACACGTAGGCACTCTCAGAAGTATCGTAATGAATCCAGGACGGTGATGAACAGAAAGTTTACTGATGACACAAAGACAGTGCTGGAGGTAGGAACCTGACTCCAGAGGGTAGGTTCAAGAGAGAGCCAGAAACACAAGAAAGGCAAGAACCCAAGAGCAAAGAGGTAGAAGGTTAAGAAGTGCGTTTTACAGTGCCCGAGAAAAATGCAATTGTGTCTGCAATGCTTTTACGAAGTACATAAAGACAATGGAGACCTGGGCCATTTCTTTGAGTAAAAGGAAGATCTGGTACCAAAATGCAAGAACTGCCTGGCCTGGCTCTCAAAGGGGAAGAAACACATGTCCTTCGAGTTCCTAAATCATCAACACGACACACTCGAACATACTGGCACCACCATTACGAACTCATATTAGAATTTAAGTTCCAAAGCCTTACCGCATGCAGACACCCAGGCACTTGGGGCGGGGCGGGGAATAAGTGAGCAACATCCACCAACACCTACCCACTGGACCCCCAGGGTCTACTCACTGCTGCTTGCGGCTCAGCTCCTGCTCTTTATGCACCAGGTCCTGCTTAAGCGAGGCCAGCAGCTCTACGCTCACGTCCACCTGGCGTGAGAGTTCAGAAGCCCGCTCCTCCAGCTCCTCCTTCTCACGCCCCAGCCTTGCACTCTCCTGTCGCGCAGTCTCCAACTCCGCCGCCTTGCGTTCCAGCTCGGCCTGTAGCCGGCCCACTTGGCCCGCAATCTTCTGCTCCACCTCCTCACTCAGCCTCTCCAGCCTCCGATCCACCTCCAACTTCTCCAGCGCGCGGATCTTGAGGCGTGCCAAGCCCTCTTCGTAGGCGACATCAGCAGGTGACGGCGATGCTGGTGATGCGGAGGCAGGCCCAGAACAAGGACCAGGACCTGGCCCAGGTGGCGGCGTCGAACAGGCCGAGGATGCCACGGACTTGCGCGCGAACAGCTCACCAAGTGGGATTTCGATTTCGCGTAGTGCATAGCGCGCGGCAGGCACGAGCCCCGGCTCGGCTAGCTCCTCGCAGGGCAGGCTGGCGGGCACCAGGTCGCCAGGGAAGTGAGCCAGTGGTGCGTGGTGGTGATGATGGTGCAGCAGGTGCGACCCCGCGGGCGCCGGCCCTGCTGTCTGCTCCTTGCCCTGGAAGGAAGTGCTCTCGAAGACCTCGCGCCGGGCCCCGGGCACTGCCAACAGGGCGGCGGGCTCAGGGGCCAGCGGGAAGCCAGAGGCTGCCGCAGCAGCTGCTGCAGCAGCGGCCGCGCCGTCGCAGATGCTGTTCGTCTTGGAGAGGATGTAGAGCGTCTCATAGGTGTGGCTGTATTCCAGGTGTGCGCGCAGCGACGACAAGCTCCGGAAGCGCTTATGCTCCCCGCAGCGTGGGCAGCGGTATGGAAGGTCCAGCGAGGCCATGGCCCCGCCGCCTTCGGGGGCCGCCGGCTCCACCGCGGCCGCCTCACCAGTCAGCCCGGCGCGCTCATGGGGGGCCGCGGGTGGGCCCGGCTTATGGAATCAGGACGTCTCTGGTCACCAATAGCCAGGGCCCTGGAGGCTATAAGAAAGAAAGTGAGGCTCAGCAGCTTATTAGCCATGCTCCTACCCATCACTCTTAGGTTCGGCAACCTTGTACCCTGGCTCCATGGATATACCTAGGATGGAGGGCTCTGGGATTTGTGCATGAGAGTATGACCTCCCCCCGGAAGTGGAGGGACTATGATACTCCAAGTGTAGCCCGGGTTGACTTCAAGCCATCCAATGCTGAGATTACTAAACCTTGATAAACCTAGATTTTTTATATGTATTTATTTATTATTAAGATTGAGAATGTTTGTTTTGGAAGGCTGGAGAGATGGCTTCGCAGTTACCAGAGTACCTGGGTTTGGTCCCCAGAACACACTTTGTTTTCCAACCATTCTAATTCCAGTTCTAGGGGATCCATCGCCTTTCTCTGACCTCCCTGACACCAGGTGACACGTGGTGCACGTGCAAGCGAAACATTCACACACACAAAATAAACAATATTTAAAAAAGAATTTAAAGGGATGTTTAATTTAAAAACCATGCTTGCCAATGGAGCAGGTGCTTGTAATCCTAGCACTTGGGAGGTGAAGCCAAAAGGATGAGACCTTCAGGATTATCCTCATCTACAGGTACATCATCTAGAGTTACAGTTAGCCTGATCTACTTGTGACTCTGCCTCATAGAAACAAAAATGAATTGTTATTGTTATAGAGTTGTTCGTTGATTAAGCCAGGGTCTTAGTCCCTAGACTTGCTGACCTGGAATTCAGGATGTAACTCAGGCTGGCCTCAGACTTTCAAAAATCACTTAGCCCCCTCAAGTGCTGGCATTAAAAGCATGACCCACTGTGCATGGAATTTTTGAAAAATTACTAAAGGAGCAGGGGAGTAGAGACACAGGCCTTTAATCCTGGCATTTGGGAGGCAGAGGCAGAAGGATCTCTGTGAGTTTGAGACCAGCCTGTTCTTCTTCTTTTTTTTTAACATTTATTTTTATTTTATGTGAATTGGTGTTTTGCCTGCATGTATAACTGTGTAAGAATGTCAGATGTTGGAATTACAGACAGCTGTTAGCTGCCATGTGATGCTGGGAATCAAACTCAGGTCCTGTGGAAGACTAGTCAGTGCTCTTAACCGCTGAGCCATCTCTCCAGCCCGAGACCAGCCTGTTCTACAGAGTGAGTTTCATGACTGCCAGGGCAACATAGAGAAACTCTGTCTCAAAAACAAACAAAAATTAAAGAAATAATTTTAATTACAATGATTCCCAACCTAGAAAAAAAAAAGATCCCATATACTCTTCAACGGCAGACCGGGATTCAGGTGTGGTGACATATATCTTTAATCCCGGTACTCAGTAGGCCAATGCAGGTGAATTGCCAAATGAGCAACATTACAGAATTAAGAATATCTCAAACAAGAAAATAAAGAGAATGGATCAATTGTATATTCATAATGGACTGCTACTCTGTAGTAAGAAAGGAACCAGTATCCATAACAACAGATAAATATGTTTAGTATTATGGGAAGGAAGCCAAATAGAACATACTGCGAGATTCAGAGTTGGATGGCAAGAACAGACAAAGCCGATGAGTCAGAATAGAGCCTGGTGTCTTTAGTGAATTGGGAAGGGGCGGGAAGGAAATGAGCGTGGTGTTAAGAGTGTTCTGTAGCTTAACCAGAGGTTAAGACATGCATATGTACCCTGGGGTATTTCATGTACCCTAGCTCATGTATGTGACATCTAAGAAGGTTCTCAAACAGATGCCTAGCTTTCATCTTCCGAAGACCATCTCCATCAATGCAGGCAGAGCCGCTAGAACTAAGCTGTAGGGAATGATGCTCACCTAGCTATGAGGCTGTAGGTGGCACTGTTCCCGTGCTTGTCACCAGTCGCTGCCACCAGTGAGTGCCCCTGCCCTCTTTCCTCATACCCAGTCCCCCCTCCGCCACTCACGCTGTCCATCCTGTCACCTGTGACTTCTCCACTCCGGGATCTCACCGGCTTCCCTTTTTGAACTGCCTGAATTCAGGCTTCCTGCACCATTTGAGGACAATCCAGTGTCATCAAGATCCTCACCTGTCTGCTGATGCTTAACTAGTCCCTCTTCATAGACTTCTATGATACTGCCCGGGGTGGATTTTCCTCAGGAGCCTGTGACTTTTTGTTCCTAACTGATCCCCATCTCTTTGTAGGGTGATCCCCATTGCCTCTCTCTGTTCCCACTGACTCACGCCTTGAGGCTGCTCTGAGCTCCCCTCTCCTTCCTGGTGGGCTCCAGAAAGTTCTGCTTGCCTTCTGTTATTTCCTCATGCATATATAGAGACATCCCTTTCCATGGCCGCCCAGCACATAGTTTCCTCCTCAGATCAGTACTCTGCTCTGATCTTGGAGTGTTGGCCTTTTTTCCCACTTTCTACCGTTCCTCCATGTGGATTGGGGCATATGATCAATTCGTCCTTTGGCTTACACTGGGTTTGTGTTCTTCGTACTCGAGAAAAAAAAGAACTAAGAAATTATAGATAAAATGATTTCCTTTTTCAAATAATACCCCCAGTGGTAGTCAGTGGCTGTTTTCCCTTTACATTTAATCTCTTTATTTTGTGTGGGGTGTATGATCATCCTGTGGCACACATGTGGAGTTCAGAGGTTAGCCAGTAGGAGTCGATTCTTTTCCATCATATGAGATCCAGGAGCAAATGGTGGTCAGGCTTTGGTAGTGATATTCTTCATCTGCTAGGCATCTTCACCAACGAGCCATATCCCTGACAATGGTTAGTGTTGTCTCCTTCACAGAATCTAGAATCATCTGGGAAAGGGGCCTTTGGGTAATTCTGATTTCAGCTGAGGTGCAGAAACACTGCCACTGTGGGTAGCATCGTTCTCTGACTGGGATCGTGTGAGCACGTGGAGAAAGACCTGGGCAGCAGCTCACATTCAATGCACAGCTGCTCAGTTTCCTGCTACCTTGATTCCTCAACCTTGATGGACAGTACCTTGTACTTCAAGCTAAAATAAACCCTTTCTCCTATAAGTACATAACAACAGTAAAGAGAACTAAGTCAGGCGATGTAAAACACTACCACTTCTTTTACTCTTCAGTCAAAAGTTGGTGGGTGCAGGCCTTTAACCTCAGTGCTCAGAAGCAGAGGCAGATGGATCTCTGTTGAGTTAGAGGCCAGCTGGTGAGCTCCAGGCCAGCCAAGGCCACACAGTAGTAAAACTTTGCCTCAAAAATACAAGAAAACAAAAAGTTGGTGAACTCTGTCACAACAGCAAATCCACTGATTAAACTGTCATTTACAGCCCCTGGAGCTGAGGTCATGTCCCCACAAAGACTGCTACATTAGCAGAAAAACGTTAGGATATTGTTAGATCCTGTGGTCTTTCCTGTGGCCTCTTTGGTAAAGTCAAACAAGACCCACTTCAGCCAAGCTCAAAGCAGAAGAAGAAAATAGCTTGCCTGGAGAGGGCCCTTCTGCCTGGGGCTAGTAATCTAATATGGCTGACAGATAATGAAGAGCCAGTTCTTAGCTTTAAACTAAAGTGAACTCAAGCAAAGAGAGAACACAGGAAATTCAGAGGGAGGGCAGTCTGGGGCCTGCCTGCTCTTGACTCCTCTGGCCCTCCTGTGTCTTCTCCATGGAAACATCCAGTATAAGCAGTCTTTTGTGTGTGTTGGGGGATGCATTGCCCCTTAGCAGAGGCCCTGGCTAGAGCCCTCCTTCCAAGCTTGGGTTCCTACGAATGGGTAGCACAAGTGAGTCTGTTGCTAAGAGACAACTCCCATTCCCCTTCCCAGCACCATCAGGGAATCCATTCTAGAATTACAGCTTCCAATGAGGTCTCTGGCTTTGGGTTAATACCCTGGGAATAAAGAAGGCAAGTTGATGGAAAGTCCTCTTGAGGATCAATGTATTGCTAGAAAAGCCTGGAAAACAAGTGACTGACCCCCTAAAGACTGTACCCTCTCCATCCCCCAAAAGGCTTTACTCCTTCTCTCATGAATAGCCTCAGAGCACTAAGACTGGAGCCTGGAGCATCAGAGCGGTTGGCTGGGGAGGTCAAAGGTGTGGGCTGTGGACTAGGTGTTTTCCTAGTCTTTCCTGTTTCCAGTTGGGCAGGTAATTTGTTCTTTCAGCCATCCAGCTTTTTCTCCATCATGCTTCTCTGGTCACAGACTGTAAGACCTTGAAGATTAGATTGCTACTTAATCACACATAGCACAATACTGTACTGGGTGGGATGTGTCTCGGGTTGAGACTGTGGGCTTGCTTCTTCTGGAGACAGCTAGAGTGGAAGTCTGTAATGGATGGCAGCATTGGGATGAACTGGAGAAACATTCTAATTCATTCATCGGTGAAGCAGAAAGCCGTGTGTGTTTAATAAAGGCTCTACTGCTCTGCCACTCTGCTCTAGTTCTTGGTTAGGTTCCTAACTTTCTCGTAGAGAACTGTTTCCCGCCAACTCTGAGTTGGGAGAGCTCACTTCAGCTCCTTGCTCCAGGAAAGCACATGTGATCTCTATTGTCAGAGGCTGGCCATCTGGAGAGAAATAAACATGTTCCCCACTAATGGTTAACACAGGTGCCCCAGGACCTGTGTGCAGTTGTCAGGACAGAAGCCTGGGGCTTCTGGTGGCCTTAGTGTCTTTTCTGTGGGACAGAAGAAAAGGATTCATGATGTCACTTGAGCAATGACACCCATGTGTGCCCAAAGCTTTTGCTTAGCACACAGATCTGGTTGACAACTGTCTGACTGCAGGCTCCCATGTCTGGTACCATGTGTGTGCTAGAGCATCTGTGTGCTAGAGCATGTGTGCGGAGAACAGAGAACACTTTCAGGAGCTTGGTCCTTGCCTTCCCATTTTCTTTTCTATTTTGTATGCACATGGAGGCCCCAAGCTAATGATTTGATCATCTCCCATCATATTCATTGAGGCAGGTCTCTCAGTCCAACCCAGAGCTCACTGATATGCCTAGTGTTGCTAGCCAGCCTGCTCGGGAGAATCCCCTATCTATCTCTGCCTTCTGAGGCTGGAATTACAGGCAGGAAACCATGCCTCCCCCATGTATGTGAAGGATTCCAACTTTAGTCCCTACATTTATGTAGGGGGAGCTTTAACCACTAAGGGCATTTCCCCACCTTTCAACTTATTTTAAGGCAGTTTACTCCTTGTTTTTGCAGATGTAAATGCCAGGCAAGCTGGTCTGACAGATTCTCAACAGTCCTTCTGTCTCTATTTCCTACTTTGGAATAAGAACACTGGGATTGCAGATGTGTACAAGGGCATCCAGCTCTGACTCAGGCTCCTGGGAAGAAACCCAGGTTCTCAGGTTGCAATGCAAAGGGCTTTTGCCCACTGAGCCAACTCTCCAGCTTACATATTGTTTTTGTTTTTCAAGTGACTCATTTGAACTTGTTGCCAGTCTCTTAGTAATGAGACTCTAAATCAGGGTCTCAATCCCTGGGTCCAGACCCGTCAGGGAGCGAAGGACCCTTTCGTAGGGTTCACCTAAGACTGACATCAGAAAACACACATTTATAATACAATTAATAAAGTAGCAAAATTACAGTTATGAAGCAGCAATGAAAGAATTTTATGGTTTGGGGAGGTCATTATAACATGAAGAACTGTACTAAAGGACTGCAGCATTAGGAAAGTTGAGACCTACTGCTCCAGTGTCAAAAACAGATCCTGATCTCCCCCCATGCCCTCCCAGGCCCCTGGCTTCCTTTAATGTTGCCACCCTCTCCCGGCCACACCCCTGGCTGCCTTTGTTTTTCTTTCTTTGGGATGCTCTCAGCTCAAACACCTGTCCATGGCTGGTGCTCTTCCAGGCCAAGGCCTGCTCACCCATGCTGCTGGGCTTGCTTTAGTCTGACAGCCCCTTCATCCTACATAAGGACATGGGTCCTCCCTTTTATTTTCCTTTTTAAAAAACTAGCGTTTTGTTATTTCTGAGACACGGTCTCATGCTAGCCCAGGTTGAGCTGACCTGCTCTTTCTGCATCATCTAAAATACTGGGATTATAGGCATTTGCCTCCAAACTCAGCTCCAGACCTGTCTATGGTAGATGATTTCTGTTCAAAACTCCTTTCATGGCTCCCCACTGCCTAATTTCAGCTTCCTGTCTGGCCTCTGTATGTTCCTACAAACTTGAAAACGAAAACCGACCTGATTTCTTTACCTGAGCTCCTGACTGCGGTGCTTGGACGTGTTCCCGCCACTTTTCAATCATCTGTGTCTCTTAAGTGATTTGACTATACACTATGCTATTAGGGATGGGGTGAGGGGGTTCAAAAATTAAACTACATCTATTCACCTATTGTGTGGGTGTATGCTGGAAAGGGTGCATATCTGCCACAATACACACAAAGGTCAGAGGGATAACTTGTGGGAGATGGTGCTCACCTTCCGTGTGGGTTCTGGGGACAGAACTCAGACTGTCAGGGTTAGCAGAAAGTGCTATTACCTAGTGGGCTTTCTCGACAGAGCTAGCTTTTTGAGACATGATCTTACCAAATAGCCCAGGGTGGTCTCGAACCCGCCACAGTCCTCTTGCTCCAGCCTTACAAGTGCTGAGATTACAGACACTATCTGTCATGCCTGGCCCAGTTTTGCTCAGTTTTACACTGAACATTCATATTGATCTGCAAAGGCTTTTTATAGAATTGATCTCTTGTCCACTAATGTACTACAAATATTTTTCTCAGGTATGTTAATTGGCTTTTACTTTGCTTTTTATTGATATGTTGAAAGTATACCTCAGTAAAATGTGAGTTTTGATTTTGTTGTTATTTAGTGTGTTCCTACCAAAGACTGTAAACAATTGTGTGTATTCTTTTAGTACTCAGGACTTTATTTTTTCTAGAATATTTACAATTTTGAAAAATTTATTTTATGTGTCTGAGTGTTTCGTCTGCATTTATGTCTCAGCACTACCTATGTGCCTGGTGTCTACCGTGGCCAGAAGAGGATGTTAGACTCTCCTAGAGGGGGAAACAGATGTGGGCCATCCTGTGGGTACTGGAGTGCACCTGAGGTCCTCTGAAGTGCTGGGATTAAAGACATGGGCCACCACCTCGAAGCTTAAATAAGGTTCTAACCAAACAACCCTGATACCACATCTGACAGAAGCTGGTTGATGTGTCTCTCTTTCACATTTAGATTTCTTTTCACACTGAAATCCATCAAGAGGATTTTTTCTTCTGTGTCTCTGAAAACAAAAGATTTACTTCATTTTAACGTGTGTGTGTGTGTGTGTGTGTGTGTGTGTGTGTGTGTGTGTGTGTGTGTGTGTGTGTAGAAATATCCATGAGAGAGCAGGTACCTGGGGAGGCAGATCCCCTGGAGCTGGAGTTAGTGGTGGCTATGAGCTGGCCAGCATGGGTGCTGGAAACCAAAATCTGATGCTCTGGAGAGTCAACGAGCTCTCTTAGCTGATGAGTCATCTGTCCACTTCCCTATCTCTTTTGAGATAGGGTTTCACATAGCGCGCAGGCTGGCCTTCACCTCTTGACCTCCCCTCCTCCATCTCCAACATGCTAACATCACAGGACTTCTATCCACATCCAACTTAACCGGCTAACTCCCCTTCTTCATTCACTTTGAACAAATATTTGGTAATTAATGTTGGTTAATAGCTCAGTTGGTAAAGCTCACGTCTCATATACACAAGCCCTAGATTCAATTCCCAGCACCACTGAAGAAATCTAAGGCCATTAAATACTTAGTAATTGTGCCAAACTCACTGTCCTTTAGGTATACTAAGATTTAAAGGCTAGCCAATCGAAGTAAATTAAAAAAAATGGCTTTCTATAAAACACCAATAATAGGTAGATGGGGAGAGGAAGAGAGAGAGAGAGAGAGAGAGAGAGAGAGAGAGAGAGAGAGAGAGAGAGAGAGAACATATATAACACTATAATGGCAAGAGGGATGTGACTTGCATGCAAATACTTTTCCAATTATGAAAATACTACTAGGTACAAAATCTTGGCTCAAAATCTTGAAAATTTGAATGAGCTGAATGCTTTTCTAGGAAAATGTAAAGATCCAAACTGACTCAAGAAGAAACAGAAGACCTTCAACAGGCAGAGTACTACATGCCTGTAAATCCCAACATGCCCAGCACTTGGGAGCCAGAGGCAGGTGGATCTCTGTGAGTTCAAAGCCAGCCTGGTCTACAGAGCAAGTTTCAGAACAGCCAGGGCTACACAGAGAAACCCTGTCTCCAAAAACAAACAAAAAGAAAAAGGAGAAAAGAAAAAAAGAAACAGAAGACCCAAATAGCTTCGCTATAATAGGCAGGTCAGATGAAGCTGGTCATTGTGGAGATCGTTCCTCTGAAATTGAAACATTCTATCTTGGGCGTGGGAGGGGCTGTAAACTAGAAGGTTTAAAAGTCAACACAGCTGGAACAAGTCCTGAAACTGACCAGATTCATTAGGCTCCTCCCTCCCTTCCGCCCTCCCAAGAGTGAACAATAAGGACTGCTGAGTCACTCTCAGCCAAACACTCTGAACGGCCCAGACACCCCACGAGCTGCCTGGAAGAGGTTTAGACTAACTGAGTCACCTGGGAAAGACCCTTTCCAACCTGTTGAGCTGCCTGCAGGCTGTGCAGTGTGCTCCAGTTTCCCAGTCATCCACGCTGGGGTGGACTTTGAGTCATTTCTGCTCCCGTAAGTAACCCCAACAGAACTCAAATTGGACTTTGCAGGAGGTATCCATACTCTGATCTTTTGTTGGCTCCGTATCAGGGGTGAGTAGACACGTGTAAAGTATCTTCTCAGGAAAAGTTCTGTTACACAGCAATGGGCCTAGAGACTCCTAGTTGACATATCTAGCTGGTGAGTGGCAGGGCTGTTGCGACATGTGTACCTGTGGCTGCCCCAGCAAAATGCAGCTGCCTCCTAAGTGCCCTTCCAACTCTCTCCCTGTTCTGTCCACTGTTGAAGAACCTTTTTGTTTAAACCTTCACAGCACCCTACTAGCCAGGCTCCAAGAAATCAAAGAGAGGAGAAACCTGGGAATGGCAGGCCTGTGGCGAGAACATGGATGAGAAGAAGGTTACTGATACCCCAGTAGCTCTTTGCTCCAGCATATACCCCGAAGCTGCCCTCCACCTACTGCACTGAGAAATGACTATCAGTTCTTGAGACTATTCTCGTCTAGACTTGCACCTCCACTTGAGTGTGAAGCTTTCCCTGAATGCAAGCAGACGGTGATGGGGGCTGGAAAGATGGTTAAGTGCTAGCCGGGCAAGTATGAAGACTGGAGTTCAGGTCCCCAGAAACCCACAGAAATGCCTGGTGGGCATGGCTGCCTGCCTGTAATTCTAGCCTACCCAGAGCGTGCTGGATTTCAAGAGCAGACATCAGAGAGCTCCAGGTTTGTTTGAGAAACTGCCTTAGTGTCTAAAGGCAAAGAGCAACAGGGGATGAATCAACATCAACCAACCTTAGACCATCAAATGGACCATCGCAGGTGGTCCATACTCATACATATGTGAGAGCCACACATATAGAAATATACACGTATATGCGCGCGCGCACGCATGCACACACACACACACACACACACACACACACACACACACACACACACGGAAAAAAAGGTGATGAAAAGTAATGTGGGATAAGAAAAAGAAAAAATGACAAAACACAACTCTTGTCATTCATTTAGATTCAGCCTGTTCTCAGAGCATGGGGCGGGGGATAGTCAGACTCTGGTTTTGGTTCTCCCAACTTAACAACTACTGTACCCCTAAGGCACACCCCCATTTCTGCCTGGCTCTATCCCCTTGCCAGGCTGCTTCTCTCATCCAAAATGCCAACCTCAGGATGCCAAGATTTATTATTTAGTATGTGTCCCTGCAGGCCAGAAGAGGGCACCATATCTCACTCCTGGTGGTTGTGAGCCAACCATATGGTTGCTGGGAATTGAACTCAGAACCTCTGGAAGAGCAGACTGTCAGTGCTCTTAACCTTGAGCCATCTCTCCAGCCTCCAGGTTTTGGTTTTATTTTTTTTCTTTTTTAAAATTTATTTATTTATTTATTTATTTGCCTTGGTGTTTGCCTGGAACTGGAACTACAGACAGTTGTTAGCTGCCATGTGGGTGCTGGGAATCGAACCCGGGTCCTCCGGAAGAGCAGACGGTGCTCTTAACCTTGAGCCATCTCTCCAGCCCCTGCCTTTCTTTTAAGCCCAACTTAAGGGTTTTTTGGCTAGTTTTCTACATGCTGAACTCATGGGAGGAATTCTATTCATTTATTATTTATTTATTATGTTAAGGCTTTCAGGCTCATCTGAGTGTCTCTGATCTGCCTCATCTGTTGCTACTGCAGAAATATAGACAGTCTTAGATGGCATCCACTGGTGACCCCTGCAGTAGACATTATTATTATTATTTCCAACTAGTCACTACTTGGTCATGGCAGCATCTTGGCTTTTCTTCGGAGGGGTGCCCCGTCATATCCCATGTACTTCTGCCAGGCCTACCATATTCCTAGTAAGTGAAGACACAACCTAGTCCAACTTCCTTGGTTATAAATGCTGACCCAGGGGTGAGTATGTATATTCCTCAAACTGAGCCACCGGAGTCCTTCACTGGGAGATTGGGGGGTGTCCCCTTTTCCTTTGGAGATCACATGCTGGGATGAAACACTCTAAGAAACTGCAATCCCCACCACACTACAGATGAGAAAAGGGGTGTCTGTGGCTCAGACTGACTGACCACACAGAGCAAGTCCATGCGAACGTGAAAACAACCAATGAAATGGAGCCAGGGGGCTGGAGAGATGGCTCAGCGGTTAAGAGCACTGACAGTTCTTTCAGAGGACCAGGGTTCAATTCCCAGCACCCACATGGCAGCTAACAACTGTCTGTAGTTACAGTTCCAGGCAAAACACCAAGGCAAATAAATAAATTAATAATTATTAAAAAAAAGAAATAGAGCTAGGAGCTGGAGAGTTATACCCACTTTCCCGAGAACCTGAATGCAGTTATGCCAAAATCCCACTCATCTACCCTCTCCAGTTACAGGAAGTGTTAAGATGTTTATTGTTTAAAATAAGATCGGGAGCTGGAGGAATGGCAGAGCAAAGGTTCTCATCCCCAGACCTCATTACCTGAGTTTTCCCCAGGACCCACATATGGAAGGGGAACTGCCCTCCGACCTCTCTCTTCTAGTGTCATAACATGCCTATACACACATGTGTGTGTGTGTGTGCACACACAATATCATAACGTGCCTATACACACACGTGTGTGTGTGTGTGTGTGCGCACACAATAATATAATTTTAAAAATCAATAAAATTGGATTTGCCACTTATAATAAAACCCTTTTCTCACGTAATCAACCAGTTTACACTTCTTACCCAGCTGTAGCTAAACCTGAATTCATTTGCTCTGTTCACTTGCTGAAGTAAGTGCCATGCACTACACAAGTGCTGTGCTAGGCATATGCAGGTCACACCAATAAAGATCCAGTCCTTCCTCCAAGCAGCTGATGATCTCCTGAGTCAAACGTGGGTAGAAGATGATATGGTAAAATAGTATGGGAGATGAATGGAAATCTCTGATTAGGAGCACACACTACTCCGGAAGAGGATCTAGCTTCAGTCCCCAGTACTCCAGGCCGCTCATAACCACATCTAACTGTGGCTCCAGGGGCTCTGGTAATCTCTCCTGACTAGAAAGCAAATGTCTTCATATCCCATGTCCTTGTAATTAAAAGAGTCTGGTGTGGTGGCACAGACCTTTAATCCTAACATTTGGGAGGTAGAGGCAGGTGAATCTGTAAGTTCAAAATCAGCCTGCTTTACATAGCAAGATCCAGGCCAGCTAGAGCTACAGAATGAGACCCTGTCTCAAAACCAAACCAAACCAAACCAAAAGCAAAAAGCAAAGGTGTTGGGGACTGAAGGGATGGCTCAGTAGTTACGAGCACTGAAGGACCTGAGTTTGATTCCCAGCATGCAGAGGAGACTTACAACATCTGTAACTCCAGTTCCAAGGGATCTGAAGCTTGCTCTTGGTCTCCAGACACATGTAGTGTATACGTACAGATTCAGATGCAGGCAAATCATGCACATACTTAATAATAACAGTAATTCAAAACAAATGTAAAGCTGTTGGTGTCTACTTTGCGGAAAGCAGCCAGAATTTCATTATTGTCACTCTGTGGATAAAGGTTCCTTCTAACTGGAGTCCTCATGGTGGGAAAAGAAAATGCACTTCCACAAGTTGTCCATATGCACATCCAGCTGCATGCACCAAACACAAATGAATGCAGGTTCTAAAAAATTAAATATATTACCAGCCAGATGTAGTGTTATTACCTGTAAACCCAGCAATTCCAAGGTAGAGGCAGGCGGATCCTGAGTTTAAAGTCATTTACGGCCACATAGCAAGTTTTTGAGGCCAGCCAAAGCTACATAAAAATATGTCTCATTTAAGCATTTAAAAAAAATTAGGCTTAAACCGGGTGGTAGTAGTGAACACTTTAACCCCAGCACTTAGGAGGCAGAAGCAGGTGGATCTCTGAGTTCAAGGCCAGCCTGATCTACAGAGTGAGTTCAGGACCACCAGGACTCTTACACAGAGAAGCTTTGTCTTGAAAAAGTAAAACAACCAAAGAAAATACTAGGCTTACTTATTTCGACTTTATGTGTATGAGTGTTTTGCCTAAATATATATCAGTGCACCATGTGTGTGCAGCATCCTTGGAGACCAGAAGAGAGCATAAGATTCCCTAGAACTATACTTACAGATGGTTGTGAGCTGCCATGGGGGTGGGTTAAGAGCTACGAGCACTCTTAACCATTTAGCCATCTTTCTAGCCCCAAACGTACACATCTTTAAAAGGTAATCCTGGGAAAGCAAGCCCAGGGTGGCAATGTAGAGGAAGAAGAGAAGGAGGTGGAGGGGAGATGGAACCTCCAAGAGACAGAAGAGAGAGAAGAACCAGGAAATTCTCAGGAACCCACAGCAGGAAACTTGGGGAGGTGCCGATGTGATCTGGAAGGACTGGTAAGTTCACGGAGAACCAGAGCTGAGGAGGAGGGTCCACTAGGGACAGCTAACATGGCTGCTGTTGGCTGAGGGGTGAAGAAGGCAAGGCCCTGAGTGGATATGAGTTCCCTGTGCTGGGAAGGAGGCAGTGTGGGAGAATCCAGGAACCTTTTTTAAGATTGAAGAGAATGAATATCTTAGAGATAACCTACTTCCATAGGTCAGAGATACAAATAAGGCCTCAGGCCTGAAAACCGTGCTAAGAAACTCTTCCTCTTTCCCTCCTTTAAAAAAAAAAACAAAAACAAAAAACAAAAACAAAAACTCAAAATGAATTTAGAAGGAACCGGTAGAAAATGAAATAGGTTCTGTTTCAGTGTTGGAAGCCAAAAGCTTAAAGTGGTTAATGCTATACTCACAATATCAAGGTACACACTCTAAAACCTGCCTTTCCTGCAATTCTCTACCAACAGCCTCATTATCTTCTCAGCACCACGGACAGCGACTCTGAGCTCTGCTCAGTCTCCATCTTTGACCTCTACCTAGTGAATGCCTGACTTCCTTTTCCTATAGGAAACCTCTATTCTCTAAGTGAACTCTCACTCAACTGACAATCCTCATGACTTCTGAAGCTTTGTGCAAGTATCACCCCAGACATGTATGTCACTTACAATGTAAAATAGAGGCATGCTTGCTTGCTGGAGCATGAAGACCTGAATTTAGATCCTCAAAACAGAAGTTCAGCATGGCAGTGTACATCTACAATACTATAACTGGGAAGGCAGAGACAAAAAGATTGCTATAAATCAATCAATGGCCATCCAGCCTAGCCAAACTAGTGAGCTCTAGGTTCAATAAAAGACCTGTTGGAAAAAGAAAAAAAAGAAAACAAAACAAAAAACAAAAAGAAAAAAAAACAAAAACAAAACAAACCGCATGTACACATACATATACACTAATATATAAACAAACAGATCGCTCTTGCAAACACCAAAACGCAGCCCACCCAAATAATAAGTAATCTCTGAAGAATGAATAGCCTCTTCCTTCTCCTCCTCCTTTGAGACAGGTTCTTATATAACCCAGATAAGTCTAAAACTTGTTGTGTAGCAGAGGATGACCTTGAACTTCTGATCCTCCTGATTCCACCTCTGCATGCTGTAATACACAAACTAACTTGGTGCACACTAAGCAAGCACTCAGCAAAAAGATCCCCAGCCCAGCTGCTCAGAAACAAGTACACCTGCCATACTTGTCTTCAAGGGGGACCAGCTCTCAGCTTTGCCAACAGCAGCTTTTGTCTGCTTCTGTTCCACACAAACTGTAAGTGAGCCCCATGGGGGTTCTGCTCCATTGGAAAGCACTGGACCTGTCACCTCCTCAAGTCTAGGCTCATGCTGGTCTCCTTTTTTGGGACTCTGTTCTCCAACTGGTGAGTTCTGTAGACCCAGCTCAAATACCTTCTTTCCAAAAGCCTTTCCCTGATACCTCCCTCCACCTCAATTTCCATCACAGCACAAGTCCTTCTTTTCTTTACTATAAACTCTCAAAGACAGTGGGTCCCACAGCTGGGTCATTGACCTGCTCATACATTGGATCCTTCATCACTTATACACTACATACAGGCAGAGACACTACAAATGACCATGTTCACAGAGTGTACACTGGTACCATGTTAGAGAAATTACCAAATCATGGATAAATCCCATGTAGCCAAAGCAATTTTCTGAAAATAATTTTTAGAAAAGATTTAATTTTTGTTTTAGGTGTGTTTTGCCTGCATATATGTGCACGGAATCTCTTGGGACTGGAGTTTGAAACAGTTGTGAGTCATCATATGGCTGCTAGGAACCAAACCCAGGTCCTCTGTAAGAGTAACAAGTGCTCTAACTGCTGAGCCATCTCTCCAGTGCTCAACCAAGGCAATTTTCAGCACACACCATCATATGCAACTAGATAAACTGGTTAAATAAATCCAAGAATGAACTTGTAAAGCATGATGCTCCCTAGCCACTTAATAGGAGGTCAGAACTCCCTGCATCCTCTCGTCCCCATGGTTTATTTGAGCTCTGTTATTTTGTGATCACCTGCTTTATTCTATGTCACGAGCCAGTTCAAGATGTCAGAGTCAAGTCCAAGGCCCAGAGGTGCCTGTAGTTTAAGAAAACAGTGAACCTGTGCCCATCTACTAATTATTTCTGGTATATTACCATGCTCACAACAATGCTACCAAGGAGGTAGCATGCTTCAATGCTGTAATGAGGAAGCTAAGCTCCTATTGGTCAAATCACTTGCCCTGGCCATAAGGACCTGTAACAGATTGGTGCTGCATGAGAACCTTTGATAAATCAAGTCTCCTAATGTTGCCCTTGTGTGGTTCTGTCCCACACTGACTCCCAGCATGGCCAGATGACATCAGCAAGCTTCGTGAAAGCAGAGGTTAGATAAGTTGTTGGACATCAGGACATGTCATCCTGGAATGGTCCCCTTAGCAAGCCTTGGGATCCCGATGTCTGAAATATCTGAGATTAGTGTGGAAGGAGGCCCTGGGGATTAAGTGGCCACCTTGAGAAGCTGTGCACGTGATTCCAGGTAAAATCTTCAGATCCCATAGCCCCAGCCACAGGCAATTCATAGGCCATAGGAAATAATGTCATCTCTAGTGGTGATGCTCCTGGAATCCTAGCTAATTGGGAGATAGGCAGATTGCAACTTTAAGCCCAAGGGTAGATCATTTGCCTAGTAAATGCAAGGTCCTGGGTTCAATTCTCAGCACTGAAATAAATAAACAAATAACTGCTATGCCAAGCTTCTAAATTCTGGGGATGTTTGTTACACAGTAGTGAATACCTAAACACTGACAACCAAGGATCTGAACTTAGCTCTTCCTGACTGACCTGTATCCTGGGCTACATTTCTTCTGGCCGAGTGGGATGTACCAATCCTGAAATGTTCTCAAGAAGATGCTCACAGTGGCACTCAGTGAATATTTGTAGAATATAGGAAGCTTTATCAGAGAGGAAAGAAGTAGTCTAGGGAAACAGGCGAGATAATTGCTACATTTTGACAACCTTTAGCATACCTAGAAATCCTCCCTTCCTAAAAGCTAGGCATTCTGAAAAGTACATGTCACACACTGTCCTCTATCCCACCAGTTACATTCAGATCAGGCAAGATTGAAAAGCTAGCATAGTTTGTTGTTTGGGGGTGATTGCCCCTCTGGCTCCCAGATTCCTGCCTGACCTAACCATGGCAAAGGTCTCTCTCCTACTTGGCCTTCAGGGCCCTTGAGAACGTCCCTCCCCATCCGTGCAAACCCACATACAGGAAAGAAACAGAGAAGCCGGAAATCAATGGAGGGATGGAGGTTTGGAGGTTTGGTTGTCCTTAGACGGATTTAGAAGCCCAAAGAGCACTAACGGTGTTTTCAGGAGGCCTCTGCCAGCAGGTGGAGGCATTCTGAGGATGAAGAGACTGCTGGAGATGTCCACATTATACCCCCATTAGGCCCCAATGGGTGGAGAATAAAGAAATGTCCTGTCTGTCTAAATCCCTCCAACCCTTCAAGAAGCCTGGGCCTCAGCTCTGCAGCTATAACCCCAACCTGGATGCCTGCAGAACAGTCCTCCAGCCTGGTAGACCCACAGCAGTCAACACTGCCAGTCTTCTGCATCCTGCCCACCCCCCACATTGCCTTTCTGTTCTAAGCACCCTCTCTCGTGGTCTTGCAAACATGCACACGCCTCCCAAGGTCACACACACAGGCTCCAGCACCTGGATCCCACACCCGGAAAACCATGAGCCCCTCACCGCAGGCTCCACCAAAGGGAGGGAACAGGCCTCACTCGGTTCTCTAGGTAGACTGTAGGCAGTGCTCACAGGCACAGTATCACACACATGCAAGGCGATGGAGTGGAGCCCACACCTCCAGAGATACTGTGGGCACAGTCACCCGCACAGGCACTGGGGTGTGGGGAGGCAGAAACATGCGTGCACACATATGAACACCTCTAGACGATCACACGTGCACACCGGCACACACCACAACCGTACAGGTGCCCAGCCAGGCCTCGGGACCAAACCCTCCCCCATTCCATCACCAGCAGGTGGAGAGGGTTGGGGTTTCAGGGCACTCCCCCTTCACCCTCTCTTAAAGTCCAGAGTCCCAGTGGGTATTTTCTGGAGCCCGCCCCCGCCCCCCAACAAGGCTAGGGCAGCGACAGGCGGGAGGGGGGAGGGGAAGCCTGGTCTCAAACCCGTTCTGATTTTAATTCCTTAAATTAACCCTTTGGCTGCCTGGAGCCTGGCCTGCCCAGAGTCCCTCCCAGTTCTGGCGGCCTCGCGGCCTCAGGAGGGCAACAGGAAAGAAGGCAGGGGAGGAGGGTGCAGCGGCTGAGGTCCTCCAGCCTAGCCTCTCCAGGAGCAGTCCCGCAGAGCGCCCCAGACTTGCCCTTACCTCCTCCAGCCCGCTGCAAGGCAGGGCACCGCGGCCCGGGGCTGGGGGCGCAGAGGCACAGACCCCGCGTGCCCGGTCCAGACGCAGGGCCGCCACCGGGCCTCGGATCTCGGTCCCCACTGCAGCCTAGGGTGGCCGCCGCCGCCTCCCAGTTGGGGCGGGGGCGGCCGAGTCCCCCAGCCCGGCGCAGCGGGAGGGGCTGGCGATGCGATCACGGGCGGGGTACGCAGGGAGGAGGGAAGAGAGGAGGGGGCTCTCGGCCCGGGCGCAGCCTGGAGACAGGAGGGAGGTGGCGGGGAGGTGGGGCGGAGCCGGCCCCTCCTCCGGGGCGGGCTCTCCAGCAAGCGGGGAGCGGCAGATGCAGCCAGGAGCGGCTGCGCCGGGACCCCACGTTTTCCGCAGAAGCTGGTGGCTCGGGTGGGGGATGGGTGCCACCGGGGCGGGGGGTGCAGCCCTCCCCACTTCAGGGACCACCACCCAGGCATTCCTGTGCTGCGGAGCTTCAGCTGTGGCCTCTGCTACCCACCTTTAATCAGGGCCTATCCACCCTAACCCACTCCACTGGCTTGGCCTGCACCCAGTAGGGAGCACATCTTGGGTGGGTGGTTCTGAGGCCAGGAAAAAAAAAAAAAAAAAACGGCTGGCACGGGCGCTACGACCTACACAACAATTTTCTTAGCCGCCTTTTGGGCGATGAACCCAATTACGGTCGGTGCACCCGAGTACGGGTTCTGCACTCTGTGACTTTAGGTCAGAGGTGTGGTCTTTGAGAAGATTTGGTTGTAGCTGGGCCACACTGTGTTGTGTTCCCAGACCTAATGTTGCATTTAAGGTATCCCTTCCATTTTCTTACGGACCTACAAACGGAAAGAAACAGGCACTGTGCACTGCTTTGCTCCAGACAGACCCACAGGCTAGGCCCGGAATCCCTCCCCCCACCTTGGTTTCAGACCTACCTAGCTGCTGAAGTGGGCACACTCCTATGCCTGTCTTATGCTAGAGGAAGTCCTCAGGGTTGAGGTTGAATTAGGGAAAGAAAAAAAATAGGCAAGGCCAGGACTGAACTAAGCTTTGGATGAGTAAATGGAGATGGTACTTCTACCACACAGTGGGGCCTCAGCTGCACCAGGGCCTGCAGACCAGCAAAAAGCCAGCAGAGATCCAGGACTCTCCAGGAAACTGGAGGCTTCAGTTACCTTCGACAGACCCCATCCCACTCCTGTGAGGGCAGAGGCCCCAGGGACATGGCGTATTGGGAAGGGTCTGTAGACCTGTCAGGTGTTTAGGGGGAAAGAGAAATGTAATAAGAATTGTACGGTGACCAAACAGATGAAGCACCCTCTCCTTTTCTTCCCCAAACTCTGATAAATAAGTTTTTAGATAAGTTCTTATCAATCAAGAACCAGGCATCACGGTCGTGCTAATCATTTTAATATACATTACTCACTTCCAATAGAGTAGTCAAGCAGAAACTATCCTTTTTTATTTTTAATTTATGTACACTGCTATTTTGTCTACATGTCTTTGTACGCAGGTGTCAGGTACCCTGGAACTGGAGTTACAGATAGTTGTTAGCTGCCATGTGGGCACTGGGAATTGAACCCAGGTCCTCTGGAAGAGCAGCCAGTGCTCCTAACCACTGAGCCATCTCTCCAGCCTCAGAAACTATTTTTTATCCCCAGTGTGATGGTTCATTCCCTGTCACCTTGACTGTCACCTATGAGGTTGTCTGAAAGTGAGTTTAGAGAGAAGTTAAATTGAGAAGACCCTCCCTTGTGGATAGCACCCTCCCATGCCCTGAGGTCTCAAAATGAATAAGAAGGAGGAAGTGAGTTATTAAACACTGGCGTTGACTGCTGTGTGTTTCCCCACTGGGGACACAATGTGACCAGCTGGCAAATACTCCCACTACCATGTTTCCCTGGACCTGCTGGACTGTGTCCAGTCACATGGTGAGGCAAAATAAGCCCTTCTGCCTTAGTTGCTCCTGTCAGGATGTGTTGCCATGGAAATGATAAAATGTACCCACTTCCTCAGATGGAGAAGCTAAAGTTCACAGGTCAAGGAATGGCAGGACCAGAATTTGAAGGCAAAATACTCAACCCATCTTCTAACTGGCCCACAGCATCCTCATACCTTTTCTTTGCTAGAGTAACATTTCCCAGCCTGTTCCCGTCCACATGCAAACATGATTATCACCTGTGTTTGTAGTTAGCCAAAAGTATCTCTAAACCATCCAGGTTCCACCTTTGTTATGATATTGCTTATTAGAAATATATGAAAACAACTTATAGCATGGAGTGTGCTTGTATGTGCTTTGTGTATGTGTACACATGGATTTGTATGGATATGGAGATATACACCTGTGGCTCTGCAGGTATATATAGATGCATGAGTGTTTTTGAGAGTGCATGGTTATGTATGCATGTGGATGTACATGTATGTACATGAAGATGGGTGTGCTGTCCTTATGCATGTAAGTACACAAAGGTATTCCCACATGCACACACATAGATATGCATGTGCGCATGTGTGACCGTGCTATATTTCACAGACAACAGTTCCTGCTTGGTTGTTATGGGAACCACTGTTCTAAAAATGTGAGTCCCACTCCATGTGGGCAAGAGAAACCAAGAGAATGCTCAGTGAAAATCACATTTAGGGCTCCCAAGACTAAGGCAGGGAGTCATGAATTAAATCAGGCTGGTCCCAACTAGTCGGAGGTATAGTTAGCCCTACGCCCAGGATCCCAGCATTGTGGCAGGGCCTCCATCCTGCCTCCTTTCAGTTCTCCTTCTTTCCCAGCTTTATACTTTCTGGCTCCCTCCATCCTCTCTTCCTCCTCCTCTTTTGTGAGCTAGTCAGAACACTGATTAAATCTTCATGTGAACCGGGTCGACTTGGTGAGATGGAAGTCCCAAGTGTGGATCAAACAACATTTCCACCCCAGAGGGAGCTCAAAGGTGGGGATATCTGGGTATTAGGTGGGAAAAGAAGAGGATGATGTGGAAGATGAATTCAGCTCTGGAAGGCTTTAACTCCAGTGTGTGTGGTTTTTAAAGTACACTTATGTTTGCTTATATGTGTAGGTGCTCTCAGTGGCCAGAAGAGAGCATTCGTATTCCTGGAGCCTGAGTTACAGGTCATTATGAGCTGCCATATGGGTTCTGGAAACTAACTCAGGTCCATTTGTGGTGATATATTATGTGTCTAATAAAGCTTGCCTAAAGATCAGAGGACAGAGCCAGCCACAGAGTTAACCATAGAAGTCAGGGAGTAGTGGCACACACCTTTAATCTTAGCATTTGGGAGGCCGAGACAGAGATCCCTCTGGACCTCTGTGAGTTCAAGGCCACATTGGGCTACGTGAGATTGATCCAGTCCAGGAGAGAAACAAAGCCAGGTGGTGGTGACACACACCTTTAATCCAAGCACTTGGAAGCACACACATCTTTAATTCCAACACTAGGCAGTTTGAAACAGGAAGTGCTGGTCAGAGAAAGAAATATAAGGCAGGAGGGAACAAGGTTCAGCACCGCCCCACCTCCTCCATTTCAGCTAGGGACTCAGAAGCATTCAGTCTGAGGATTCATGGAGAAAGCGGTTGTGGCTTGTTCCTCTGTCTCTCTGATCTTTCAGCTTTTCCCCAATATCTGGTTCCAGGTTTTTATTAAAAGGCCAATTAGGATTCGAACAACATCCAACCCAGTAGCAACACGCGCTTTAAGCTACTGAGCCACCTCTCTAGCCTTTATGTTTTTGACTTCGTTTTGCTTTTGAGAAGAGGTTTCTCTATGCAGCCCTAGCCTGGGTTCTCCTGGGATTCACCTTATAGAAGAGGCTAGCCTCAAACTCACAGAGCTCCACTTTGCCTCTGCCTCCTGAGTACTAAGATTAAAAGCATGTGTCACCATGCCCCAAGTGTATGTGATTTTAAAATATTGACTTAGTGTGTATACATATGTGTGAGTGTGGGCTCATGTGTGGCACGGCTTGTGTGTGGAGGTTGGGGGGACACTTTCTGGAGTAATTTTTCTCTTGCTCTACTACATACTCTCTGCTAGCTGCGTGTGAACTTCAGGCAATTCTCCTATGATTTTCTTGTCTCCAACTCTTTATTTTATGGGAGGAGTGCTGGGATTACAGATTTGTACCACCATATCCAGATTTTTAAGTAAGTTTGGGGCAATGATAGCTAGATATCTAGCTAGATAGATGCAAACTTTTATTAAGGGAATGAAACAGAGAGAAATGTCAGCACAAAAGCATGAGGTATTGAGTTTAAGCCCTGCAAGGCCTGGGAAGAGAGTCTACTGCCTATGGAAAAGGAAGAGCTACCTCTGAAAAAGTATAACTACTTATATATGCTTGGAACATGAACTCCAAGTAAAGAAACTGTCAAAGATTCAGGTGTGTGGTGTGGCATGGCTGCAATGCCAGCACTGAGGACACACAGATTACACCATGAGCTGGAGCAGAGTCTGGACTACGTGAGACCCTGTCTCAAAAGAACAGCAAACAAAAGGCTGATCACCACTGGAGCTCATAGAGTTCTAAGTTAGGGAAGTATACCTTCAACCTCTGCCACAGAGGTTGCCCAGGTCAGTCCCCAGTGCCGGATGAGCTCACAAGCCAAAAGTCCTAACTCATAAACCCAACTGCTCACAATGGACAGCGAACACACTGTAAAAGAATAACAATAGAAGTTTGGACAGACCACTCAGTTGTTAAAGGCACTGGCTGCTTTGGCAGAAGACCTGGATTTGATTCCCAACACCCTCAGGGTGGCTACCAACTGCCTGGAACTTTAATTCCAGGCAAGCCAATGCTCTTTTGACCTCCTTAGGCTGCATGTACATAGTGCACAGAGTATACTCAGGCACACGTATATGCACATAAAACAAAGTAAGTAAATATTACTTCACAAAGTAAGCAAAAAAAAAAAAATGCTCCCCTCCCCCAAAAAGCCAGGCAGTGATGGCCCATGCCTTTAACGCCAGCACTCAGGAGGCAGAAGCAGAGGCAGGTAGATCTCTGTGAGTTTGAGGCCAGCCTGGTCTACAAAGAGAGTTCCAGGACAGCCAGAGCCATTACACAGAGGAACTCTGTCTCAAAAAACAAAACAAAAACAAAAACAAAAAGAATGCCAATAAACTCCATCGAGTGCGAGCAAAAGTCTGGGCATGTGAATAGGGGGAGGTCAAAGGTGACTGGCAGGGAACTGTAACTACTTAGAAGAGTCTAGACAATCAAACAATGGATTGTCATTATTAAAAAAGCACTGGAAAAGGTGAGTTGATTTTACATAGATTATATTTGAAATGATAGTGGGACACTCACACGGAGAAAGTCACAAGCATCACTCACCTGGCTGACTTTGAAGGAATTTTGTGGGGTGAGTGAAAGCTGAAGAGGAATGTGCTCTCCAAACACAGGAAGTAGGAAAGACAAGATCTAAGAACTGCGTCTGGACTGATGGCCGGCGTAGAGCACTTGGCCAGCATGCATGAGGGCCTACCATCAATTCCAAGTCAGGGTAAAAAGGAAAAGAACTGAATCTGAGGAATGATTAGAAGACATCTTTCTGCCAAGTGTTGTGGCTTATAGCTAGAGCCCAGTACTAGAGTCTGTGGTAGGAGGATCGTCAAAAGTTCAAGGCCAGTCTCAGCCAATGTCTGTCTCAATAAACAAACAAACCCCAAAAAACTAGTGACAAGAAAAATCCAAACCAGAAACTAGAGAGAGAGTTCAGTGGTTAAATGTACTGTTCCTGTGGAGGACCAGATTTTGGTTCCTAGCACCCACAGCAGGCAACTCACAACCATCTCTAGCTCCAGTTCCAGGGGATCTGGCTTCCTATTTTGGCCTCTATGGGAACCGAATGTATGTGATGCACAGGGATATTTGCAGATAAAACAACCACACACATAAAATAAAAATAATTAAAGATGTGGGGTATGGTGGTACACACCTTTAATCCCAGGACTCTAGATGCAGAAGCAGGAGGATCTCTGTAAATTCAAAGCCACCTAGTTTATACATGTCAAGCTTCAAGATAGCCAGGACTACATACAGAGAAACCTGTCTCAAATAAGTAAGTAATAAATAAAGGGTGCACTGGTGTTTGGCCTATAGAACTATAGAGGGTGTTGGGTCCCCTGGAACTGGAGCAGAACTTTAAAGAATATTGTGAGCTGCCACATGGTGCTGGGAATTGAACCTGGGTCCTCTGGAAGAGCAGCCAGTTCACTGAGCCATCTCTTCAGCTCAAGTTCCCTATTCTTATGCTAAGCTTAACAGTAGGGTATGAGAACAATCTGGGAAAGAACAGCTGGCCCCAGTGATGGAATCCAGCAGAAGCGGGCAAATGTTCTTGTTCAGAGACCAGTAAGACCATCTTGTTAACAGCCTGACTGTATGTCATTTTCTTGTTCAGGTGGTGTGGTTTAGTGCTGCTTAAAATCTGGGTCTTTATGCTCTACCTTGCCCTACTCAGCATCTAAATGAAAGTCTGTGGTCCATGCCTGTGGATGAAGGTATAGTTAATTAATTAGTAAGATAATGGGGTTCATCTTTTATAGCATGTCTCCTGAATCCACCACAGCAATCTCTCTGTGTCTGGCAATTCATCACTTGAGCTCCAAAGGGTTAAAGAGCGCCCTCTACAGTCCATCCTTCTGAAATACCAGAAATCAGAAGTCCCCTAGATGGCTGGGGGAATGGATTAGTGGGTAAGCACATTTGCTGTGCTATCAAGAAAGTCTTGAGTGTTTTTTATTTTTTATTTTCCCCAAGACAGTGTTTCTCTGTGTAGCCCTGGCTATCCTGAAACCCACTGTGTAGACCAGTTTGGCCTCAAACTCACAAAAATCCACCTGCCTCTGCCTTCTGATTCCTGGGATTAAAGGCATGTGCTACCACAGCCTGGATGAAGCCATATGTAAAAGCTGAGCATAGTCACTTGGAGGTGTTTGCAACACGGGGTTGGGAGGTAGCGACGACAGGTGCATTTAGGAAATTTACTAACTAGTAAGCTTAGCCAAAACTGTGAACTTCAGTTTAGGTGAGAGAGCATCTCAAAAATAAAACAGTAGAAGGGGGCTGAAGAGATGACCCAGTGGTTAAGAAGACTTGCTACTCTTTTTTTTTTAAAACACTTTTTTATTTTATTATTTTATTTAATTATTTGCCTTGGTGTCTGCCTGGAACTGGAACTACAGACAGTTGTTAGCTGCCATGTGGGTGCTGGGAATCAAACCCGGGTCCTTTGGAAGAGCAGACGGTGCTCTTAACCGCTGAGCCATCTCTCCAGCCCCAGACTTGCTACTCTTACAGAGAGGAAAGAGGTTTTTTCCCACAACCCACATGGTGGATCATAATTATCTGGAACTCCAGTTCCAGGGAATCTGATACTGTCTTCTGACATCAGACGTCAGAATGTAGTGTGCACACTTATGGACCCAAAATAAAAGCTAAAAACTATGATGCAGAATGACAGAAGACATCTGACTCCTCCTCTGCCCTTTGCATAGGTGTGAACTTGCAAATACACATGCACATACATTTACATACATGCATACAGATAGACAACCAAAAAGCAGTGGCTCCTGGATGATAAAGTTGGCCTCTATACACACACACACACACACACACACACACACACACACACACACACACACAGCAGCAGCAGCAGCTTAGGTTGGAACAGAAAGGAACAGTCATCAGATACAGGCCCTCTCCTTGCCTTAGTTTAGGGCAGTCATTCAGGAGGTGCATGTGCACAGTATGCTTTTCATACTGCCCAACATGGAAAAGGCTTTGAGGAGGAAGATCAGAGAATAAAGGGGGTGACCCATCTTCCCTATTACAGGATCATGCTTTTCTCACCACCCTTCTTCTTGCACCCCCAAACCATGAAGGGTTCACCTGGAAGTAGATTTCTGGAAAGGTCTGTGTCTGTGGCAGGTGTTTGGATGTTTAGTAAACAGACTGTTGTCTCCTGGAGAGGTCCTTCAGTTGACGAGCCACTGAAGTGACCAGGAGCCCTCACTAGACTCAGGCGTGGCATACTTGAACACAGAGACCCTTTGGTCTTCACAGCATATGATTCTTGAACAGGTGTATCTGTAATAGCAAATACTGAGTATTCATAAGTCGGCAGCCTCTGCTGCCCAGGGCGCCCTCTAGTGCCGAAGCTTTCTCTTATGTTTGAAAGCTTTTTTTCCCAAATGGTTCTTTCCCGGGGCTGGAAAGCAAGCCAGGGAGATTGGAGCCAGTTAAACCTGACCCTGTTCTTTCTACTTAGATACTAGCAGCAGGCACCGTATACCGACTGATTCCTGTTTTGAGATGGTACTAGAAACTGAGGATCAGAGGCCATTATACCAACCATGTTTACTACCTATGCCTTCCACATTTGGTTCCAGAAACACAGCTAACCCAGCTGTGAATAAATACATCAACTCATTCTATATATGTTTATGAAATGCCAGATGTGTCCTGTAGGAGTAATGTGTCAGGGGCCTGCATCTCACCAATATAGGTATTTCCTGTCTCCTGGCATATACTATCCTGGAAGAGAAGTTAGGAAGGGTTAGGCGTTTACAAGGCAGATTCAGTAAGCTTTTAGCACAATAATTTTAATTGCAAAAATAAACAGTTTTGTCAAGTGCTTGAGAGTAGCGTCTGCTTTACAAAAATGAACGACAACTAAAAGGAAATAACCCCAAAGCAAAAACATCACATCCAAAGGCTTGCTGAACATTGCTATACAAAGTTCTCAAGAGACCAGCTCGGCACATCCTCAGCTTTGTCTCTGGGGAGGGATAAAGAGGAGGGCGCGGGGCATATGCCAGTTACAAAACCAAACCAAAACAAAACGTCTCTTCAGTCCCAAAGGAAGTGCCTGCTCAGTGGCTGGCCCTGGAGCGGCAGGCTGGCTAGCAAGGCGGCGGCTCCCCGACGGCAGGAGCTGTCCACGGAACCCGTGCTGAAAGGGCGTGTGCGGCGGGCGCTTTGGGGGAACTGGAGCTGGACTGCGAGCGGTCCCGGACGTGCGTGGAAGAGGCAGGAAGGGTAGCGGGGAAGGAGGGACCGGCCAGACCTTGCTGTGTGCGCCGATCGGCGCCCCCAGCCTACAGGGCGAGCTCCAGCTCAGAGCGCAGCGAAGGAGAGGCCCAGGGAGTAGAAGCCCAGACCCTTGAGCCTCTCCTCGGCGCGCGCCTTCTGCTTTAGGTGCACTTTGCTGTGCCGTTTCTTCTCGTCGCTGCGCGCGAAGCGGCGGCCACACACGTCGCAGGCGAAGGGCTTCTCGCCCGTGTGGGTGCGCACGTGCGTGGTGAGGTGGTCGCTGCGGCTGAAGTTGCGCAGGCAGATGCGGCATTGGAAGGGCTTGTGACCCGTGTGGATGCGCAGGTGACGATTGAGCTCGTCGGAGCGCGCGAAGCTCCGCACACAGCTCTCCACCGGGCAGGCGAAGGCCTTGACATGCGGCCGCGGGCAGAAGCAGCGCGCACTGCACTTGCCACCCCGGCGCCCCTTGCGCCGAGGGGCCTTGGCCGCAGGAAAGGAGGTGGCGGGCGACACCGGCGGGGCCACTCCGCTGCCCCCGGGGAGGTCGGCCACCAGGGGTTTGGGGAAGTCTGCCGCCGGGGCGGCGCTGCGCAGGCCCAGCGGGGACAACTGAGGCTGAGAGGTGGCCAGAAACTCACCGCCTTCGCCACCGCTCCCTCCATCCCCGCCCGGTGGAGTCAGCAACTCCGGGAGGCCCTCGGTCCCCTCCCCTAAGTCACCCGGTGCCAGCGAGAAGGCATCGTAGGCCCCTGCAGGGTACAGTCTGGTGGACGGGCCATGGAGCTCGGCGGGGCAACTGATGGACAGCAGGTCCTCAACCTTGGTCCCTACCGCGGGGAAACGAGCCTCGGGGGTGGCCTGGAAACTTCCCTGGGACCCACAGTTCCCCGGGGTCCCGGTAGACAGCAGCTCCCAGGGGGTGTAGGGCCCTTTGAAGGCCGAGGCAGCGTCCAGCGCTGGAGAAGCGGGAGGCGCCCGCAGCCCCGGCTTGACGTCGGGTGGGGAGAGCTGGGGCTCGAACAGGCACTGCGAGGGGGCTCCCGCCGAAGGCGCAGCCTCCCAAATCGCCTCCGGGAAGGCGGCTGAGCTCAGATCCGGGGAGTAAAGGTCGGGCAACAAGGCATCGGGAGCCGCGGGGAAAGAGGCATCCAGCGGGGACCGAGATGCTGCCGCCTCGGGGCTGGGGAAGGGTGCCAGGCCCAAGATGCCCGACATGAGGTTGAAGAGGGCCTCCGGGTCGTGCGGGTGTTCGGGTACCGCCTGGATGAAGAAGCTGCCGCTGTAGCTGAGGCCCGGAGGGGGCGTGGGTGCGGGGCCCTCCAGGAAGCAAGAGTCAGCCAAGTCCCCGGCGCCGCAGCCGCTCAGAGCCCAGCTCAAAAAGTCGCCTGCCGAAGAAGGGAGCACGCATCAGCCCCGCGCACCCCAAAGGGCGTGCCCCCGATCCTGCAAGCGCGCGCGACCAATTCTACCCGAAGCCTCCGGGCGCAAGCCACAGGCAGAGCGCCTCGTGCGGAGCTCCCCGCCACGGACGCCCCGGGACGCGATCACGCAGGGCTCCCGCACAGGAGCCTGCGGCCTTGTTGGGGGTGGGAATGGTACCGCGCGCTTTGGGACCCCCCCATCCCCCGCGCGCCTCTTCCATCACTCCTTCGCCGTCTGCGCGCCCCTAGTCCCTCTCCTTACCTCCAGGATAGGCGGCGGCCGAGGGAGCGTCCCTGGCGGGGAGCCTGGGCAGCTCGGGGCTGGCGTGGGTGCAGCCTTCGGTGGGCTTGGCGAGGTGCGCGTCGGGACTGGAGAAGTCGCTAAGGTGGAGCATGGCGCGGCGGCGGCGGGAGGATGCCCGGGGCCTCGCTGGGCTGGGGCGCGCGCTGCTGGCGGGGAAGCCCAGCGCACTAGCTCCAAGCTCCCGACGCTCGGTTTGGGGACGCGGGTTGGGGGACCGCGACGCCCTGGCTCGCCGGCACGGGCCTTGGGCGGCGGCTCCTGGCCTCTCCAAAGCGCACTCAGGCTCCTCCAGCCCACTGTCCCCCCATTTATATAGCCGAGGCTGGGCTGGTTCCGGGCTTCCGACTCCCCGGGCCACTGCCATTTCGGGAGGCCCCGGCCCTGGCGCCGTGACGTAAATGACCAAACATGGATACAGGATGTGTGCCGGGGACTCCCGAAAAGGAAAGCTCGCCTCGTGACGTCGCTGCCGCCGCCGGGACCGCGCCGCTGCGTGCGCGCGAGTCCCCAGAGCGTGGAGCCTCGTGCGCGCTGGGCCACGGGTGCGCCCCGCAGGGGCTGTGTACCGTGTGAAAGCCCGGAATGCACGTTTGTCCTCCGGTCGGTAAAATCATGGGTTCGGATCCACCTTTTCCAGTTTACAGTGTTTTCTTCCCGCCTCGTGCCGGTTTCTTCACCTGTGAGCTGCCTAAGCAGAGAAATTTGAGTCCGATAACATGAAGTCCCGGACACACTCAGTAACCCTGAAATGGATAAGAGTGCTTGAGTTGCAAGCACAAGGACCTGAGTTTGAAACTCCAGCACCCACAGTAAAAGCCAGTCAGGACTGTATTGGGGGTCTGAGACAGGCAGATTCTGAGAGATTGCCTTTAATGTGTGTGTGTGTGTGTGTGTGTGTGTGTGTGTGTGTGTGTGTGTGTGTGTTTAAACATATAAGTTTGTGCTTCAAAAATAACTTACTTATTGCCGTGATGCAAAATTCGATAATGGTGCTGCATAGAATCAGCTAGCACACAAGACTGTTCCTTCCTTTTTTGAGACAAGTCTTCACTATGCAGCTCTGGGTAACCTAGAACTTACTGTGTAGACCAGGGTGGCTTTGAATTTACAGAGACCCAACCGACTCTGCCTCTGAGCCTTCTGAGTCCTGATTTAGTGGGCATTGCCATGCCAGGCTAAGAGTACATTTTTAACTGAAAATTTGAGATTTCTCTTGTCTCACCTTCATTTCTATCTCTTGCCATGTTGAAGAGTAGTTTTTGGTAAAATGTTTTTACCCTATGCAAACATTCAAACTGTTTTGCAAATTTTTTTTTCTTCACTTAAACTAGCTGAGAGATTGCATGATGTCTCAAGACAAAGACTTAGTTTGGTATTACCTAAGGCTGAGTAGTTACTTCTGCACTGCACAGGAAGACCATGAATTAGCCACTGGTTCCTATCCACGAACACATACATGGGTAACTGCCAACTCTTTTTTTCTTAACTATACAAATGTGAACATGTCGGAGATAAATTCTTCCAAATGTATGTCTAAGCTACAGGCTATTCAAATTTTAACAGTTGATAAATTGCTCTCCAAAGAGGTAGCAGGGAGGGCAGTCCTTGTGCAGGCTGTTTTTCTGCCTTTCTCAGTGTGGTAGTGCCTGTCACTCATCCCAGTGCTCAGGAGGCAGAGGCAGGAGAATCAATCATCCAAGGACAGACTGGACTGTATAAAACCCCGTTTCAAATAAAAACCTTTTCATTAAGAACGAAGAGAAGCTGTTCTGAACAACACTGAGAATCCATCTGGAGTCATCTGGATTCCTCAGCTTGAAGGAGGCTTGGACTCCTGGCTGAAAATGCACCAAGAATCCATTCTGGCCAGGATTTCTCCATGTCTCTCTACCATAGTTTCTGCTTCTCCGTACTGTCTCATTCTGTATTTTATCTTAACTCACTCAATTCTTTTCTGAAGCCATTAAAATAAGGGGATTAAATTATATATGGAACCTGGCAATGGTGGCATAGTGTTTTAAATTCCAGCACTCAGAAGGAAGAGGCAGGTAAATCTCAGTGAGTTTGAGGCCAGTCTGGTCTACAAAGCAAGTTCCAGGACAGCCAGGGCTGTTACACAGAGAGAGTCTCTTTCTTTCTTTTTTTCTTTCTTTCTTTCTTTCATGTGAATTGATGTTTTGCCTGCATGTATAACTGTGTAAGGGTGTCAGATCTTGGAATTACAGACAGTTGTTAGCTGCCATGTGGATCCTGGGAATCAAATTCAGGTCCCCCAGAAGAACAGTCAGTGCTCTTAACCGCTGAGCCATCTCTCCAGCCCACAGAAAGGGTCTTTTTCAAAAAAAAAAAAAAACAAAAAAAAAAAAAAAACCAAAACAAAACAAATAAAACCCTCACAAAACAAATAAACAAAAACTCAAAGTAAAAAACTAAAAGACTATATATGGAATAGGTTTTATTTATTTGTTTGTTTGTTCGAGATCAGGTCTCATGTTTCTGGCTGTCCTGGAACTCACTTATGTAAACCAGACTGGCCTCAAATTCACACACCTTGTTCTTCCTCTTGAGTGCCTAACCTTTAAAGGTGCATGCTACTATGCCTAGCTTGGAGCAGTATTTATTATACTTTAGATTTATTTAGTATTTTTAAGTATGCATGTGGCTGTGTGTGGATATGTGCATATGAGTGCTGGTGCCCACTGAGGGTTCTAGCAGGCCCTGGCATGGCAAATAGGCTCTGGCAGGTCTTGCCCCCGACCTTGTAAACCAAAGATTACATTCTAAAGCTAGCCACCAAGGTCTCTACCGTTATTTGGACACTTTCTTATGCCAAACTCACTTCTAAAACTGATCCCCAAGGTCTAGCTATCAAAGTATTGAAGTTCATCAATCAAAAGCCCCCTTTGGCTCCCTAATTAACATTCCCGATCAAAACATACCACCAAATCCTAGCCTAGACTAACACAGAATCCTCTTTTTACCTCTTAATAATCACACCCACAAGGCCATTTGCTGCTGTTTTCTATCTGAATCAGAAATCAGCCACTTTACTTTTTTTTTCCCCTATCCAATAAAGGGTCTCCCTGTGAAAACAGGTGTTTGGCTGTGATTTGTACCTAATCCAAGGTCTGGAAGGGGGCACTCACTGTGTGCAGGCTTCTTCACCCATGGGGTCCAGAATTGCTGTATCCTCCTGGAACTAAAGTTATAGGTGGTTGTGAGTCACGTGAAGTGGGTGGTGGGGACAGTACCTGAGTCCTCTGAAAGAGCAGAAAAGTTCTCTTAACTGATGAGCTGCCTTCCCAGCCTGCAGTAATTTGATGAAATGATTAAGTTTAGTGTAAAAATTAAAAAATAAGGAGCTTCAATTTCTGGGACTCTGGCACTGGAGGTCAGGGGGAGCAGATCTGAGGTCCCCCATTAAATTTTTACTTTCCTAAAATTGGAAACATATTCTTTGGTGGGTGCAGGCTATAGAGAGGCAGGCAGTATATCTCTGAGAATCCCTTCCCCTTACTCCTTTCAAGAGACTCTGCCCCTTACTTTATCTAATGTACAAACTCAGTACTGCAAAGTACTCTGCATTCACTCAGTGTTCGCAGAGTGAGATGGTAAATTTCAGCTCCTACTGGAGAGATCCACTTTCAACCTTAGCTACTCATTTCTCCAGCCCACAGAGACTTTCCAAGTGTTCACAGAATAAACTTCATCACACACTCCTCTGCAGAATGCACTGACATGCTTCCATGCATCTTCCCAAGTCTATAAGCCAGGTGAAGGATTCTTTACAGCCATGCACACGTATCCCCACAATGGTCACATTTCCAATTCTATGTTATCAGCATGCATGATGTGCATATAGAAAACACAGAAATAGGAGTATGGTGCAGCTCAGTTGTGGGGTACTTGTTCAACATATACATCTTGCATAAACTAGGGGCAGTGCTTCACACTTGTAATCTCAGTACTCTGGAGGTACAGATAGGAGGATTATAAATTCTTGGTCAGACTTGAGCTACATTAAATCTTATCTAAAAAGAAATCCACCTATAAGAAACACACACATACTTCCTTCTGTTCTATTTCAGACCCAGAGCTCGACTCTAATCCAAATGCATCGCCTTGGCCAGGTGAGCCCTCCCCAGGCAGGAAGGGCACACGTGTCTCACATACACTCTGGCATCTCGTGGCCTAAAGGGAGGGGAAATGAGGAGCTTGGCTGGGCGGGTGTCCAGGGCTCCCCAGGTGGCCCGTCGGGCCAGATTGGCCAGCCCCAGGTCGCCTATTCCTTCTGCTGTTCTTCCCTCTGCCACAGTACCCCTCCTCCCTCTTAGTCATGGATAATTCCCTTAGTCCTGTGGTGAGGTGCCAGGCCATCGCTACTCTCTGCCAAGGGCTGTTGGGCAAGGTCTGTGTTGGAACAAGTATCCAAGTCACTTTAATTTGCTCTTCTTAGAGGCCAGACCTGGGGCAGGGCTGGAGAGTGGAAGAGATTAGGAGAGGAGACAGGAGACATCTCTGAGTGGTGGCTGGCACACCCGTCTCTGTGTGCTTACATAGGAAATACATTTACACACACACACTCTCTCAAAATTGCTGCTCCTGGAAGGTAATGAGCACCTACCTGTATTTTGTTCCCTGTGGACAAGCAGAGAATAAATGCGAAACATCTAACTATTTCCCTTCTAGTTCGACTCCTTTTTTCCTCCAACTTCGTGCATGCATGTGTGTGTATGTTCATGTGTGCATGCACATAGGTGCTGGTGCATGTGGAGGCCAAAGGTCAATATTAAATATCTTTTAAAAAATGTTTTTGTGTGTTTTTGTCCTATGTGTATATCTGTGTGAGGGTGTCAACAGAAGTTGTGAGTTGCTTGCTGTGTGTTGTAAGTTGAACCCAGGTCCCTTGGAGGAGAAGTCAGTGCTCTTAATCCCTTAAGCCATCTCTCCAGCCCTCAAGTACCTTCTTAAATCACTCTTGTGCTAGTTCCCTGTCAGTTTGACATAAGGTAGGGTCATCTGGGGAAAGGGAACCTCAACTGGGGGAAAAAAATGTCCCCATCAGATTGGCCTGTAGATGTGCCTTTGGGGCATTTTCTTGATTAATGTTGATGTGGAGGGGCCCAGCCCACTGTGGGCTTTGCAGTTCCTGGGAAGGTGGCCCTGGGTTGTTGAGCAAGCCCTGGAGAAACAATCCAGGAAGCAATAGTCCTCCTTGGGCTTTGCTTCAGTTTCTGCCTCTATGATCCTGCAGCGAATCCTGCCCCAGCTTCTCTTCATAACGGACTATGACTGTAAACTAACTCTTTTCCTTCCAAGTTGCTTTTGGTCCTGGTGTTTATCACACCCATAGACACTTAGCTAACAGCTCTCCATTTATTTTAAGGCAGGATCTCTCTCTGACCGAGAGCTTAATAGATTCTATAAGACAAGCTGAGCCCCAACCTCCAAGGACCTATCTCCCCAGAATAGGATTACAGGCATGTGTCACCGTACTTGAAATTTTCTTATTTTTTTTTAAACATGTGTCCTCATGCTTGTGGGACAAGAACTTTGCCCAGCTGTACCATCCCCTTAACCTTTCCAAATCCCAACTTTTAGCAGCTTATAAAGATAGTCTGGGTCCAGATGGAATAAAGGTCTTTGGAAAGACATAGAAGATAAGGGAGCTGGATTCTCTGAGCTCTGGTAAGTTACATTTCAGACAGAAAAATATGTGAGTTTAGAAGGGCAATAATATCCACCTAAGCTTCCTAAACATTGTATCATTTTCTTACCTCCTTGGAGTAAGGAGCTGCATGTTCTTGTTTCCAATGAAAAAACACTGAAGAGGCTGTGTGAGTTTCCCAGGGCAAATTCTGCCCTTTGGTGGAACAGAGTGGTAAGTTAGTCTACTCCACAGGTTTATGTAGGAAAATAACATTTACTTTACAGAGTGATTCACACAAAGACGTCTGTGGGCAGAAGGTCTTCCTCTCGCTCTTCAAGTAGAGAACACAACCTAAGCCATCTCTGATCCTGGCAAAACTGCCAGGACCAGCAAGAACAAGACTACAGGGCTCACACAGATGCTTGTTGTAAAAGCTGATAGTGTGATAAGGTGTACTGGGAGGGGGGTGATGGGGGTGTGTCCTGGAGGTTGAAAAGGTTATTTCAGATTCCCATTAGGACAGGTAAAATGGAATTTATTTTTAGATAATCAAGGAACAAAATGTCGCAGAATGAATGAGTGGATGGGTGGATGGATGGATGAATGAGTGAGCGATTTCATTCACTGAACTTAGCCTGATGCCAGGTGCTGGGGTGCAGAGAGGCCCCTTCAGATGGTGATGTTGCTGCAGCACCTGGCAGGGAGTCTCTGAATCTAGAGTGGAAGCTGAGCCGGGAGGGAGGGAGGGAGCCCAGCCCCTGTTACAGCTCCGCTAACAGGACCGCTGTCTTCCCCCACACCCCACCTTGATCTTTCTGCTCTAAATATCATTGTGTTCAAATAATACTGTGTGTATTTTAAAAGACTCCAAGCAGACAGCTGCCTGGGAGTATTAATCATGAAGAGACCGGTGCTCGGTCGCCATGGTGACTCCTGACAGAGCTGAAGAGCAGTTCCCTGCCCCACTTCCTGGGGCCGTGAGGACGCAGGGACACCGCACCCCTTCTTTGTTTCTGTCCTTTCTGCTTCTCCTCTCTTCCATTCTTTTTTCCCTTCTTGCCTGCTCCCTGACCCTTTTCCTCTTCCGGAAGGATTTTACCTAAAAACGGGGACAGAAGTAGGGTGGGGCTACCGGGGGATTGATGAGGCAGAAGGCCAATGAGGCTGCAGCGGGGATGAGTCAAGTGTCCACAGTGTAACTAGTTCCTCCTCAACCCATGCCCACTATGGCAGGAATCTAGTCATCTGTTCATGGAGCAAGGGACCTCTGTCCTTCTCTCTTCCCTGCAAAATGAGCACACATTTTAATTTTCTTCTTTTTCCTTATCCATTTCCTCCTTCTCTTTCTTTTTCTCTATCTCATGATGGGGCTGAAATCCAGATCTTCATGCTATGTTGAACATGTGCTTTTTCAACATGTATATATACACTGGCTTTGTGTTGTTGCTTGAGATTGTCTCACAGCTTTGAATTTGCTGTGCAGAAGATGATAACCTTGAACTCTTGATTCTCCTATCCTGGTCTTCAAAGAGCTGGGATTACAGTTATACACCACCACGCCTGATTTATACAGTGCTGGAGATCAAACCTGGAGCTTTGTGCATGCTAGCAAGCACTCTTAACAACAGGATGACATTTCTAGCACCATCTGCAAGCTTTAAACTCGTTTACTGATTACTAAAAAAAAAAAAAAAAGAATCTGGACATTTTATATGGTAACTAACAAGACAAAGAAGAAAAGAATCCTTGAGCACAGTGGTTTATGTTTTGAATTAGTCCCAGCACTTGAGAGGTGGAGGAGGCAGAACCAGGAGTTCATGGCCAGCCTGGGCTACCTAGTCACTACATCATAATGAGTTCAGGGCCAGCCTGGGCTACATAGTGAGACCCAATGCCAAACAAAACTGGGACTAAAGAGGTGGCTTAGTGCCGGGTGGTGTAACAGTGAAGACCTTTAATTCCAGCACGTGGAAGGCAGAGGTAGGTGAATCTCTGTGAGGTCTAGGACAGCCTGGTCTACAGACTGAGTTCCAGGACAGCCAAGGCTACACAACAAATCTGGTCTCAAAAACAAAACAACACAACCAAGCAAGCAAGCAACCAACCAAACAAAAAATCCCAATAAAACAAAGGGCTTGAGAGATGCCTCTAGGGTTAATAGTATTTGCTCCTACAGAGGACTCAAATTTGGTTCCCAGCACCCACGATGGACAGCTCATAACCACCTGTGACTCCAGCTTCGGGGGATCTAGTCTCCTCTCCTGCACTCCTCAGATACCTGCACTCACAAGTGCACAAACCCACACGCGCATGTACACACACACTTTCGCAGAATTAAAAATAAAAATCTAAGAAAAAAACTAAAACAAAACAGAAGCCAAGTATAGTGGACATGTCTACCTGGCACACAGGAGGCTAAGACTGGAGGATCATAAGTTCAAGGCCACCCTAAGCTCCATAGTGAGACCCTATCTCAAACATTGATGAAAAGAAATCCAGCCACCTCTAGTCTTTTGCTTATTCTTGGTGCGTTGGTGGAGTATTAACACATTAGTATGCTGGCAAGCATTGGAGTACCTTTCTCTATGGGTACTGATAGGCATTGAGAGTCTCACACACGATACCATTTAGTCCTACAAGCTTGGGGTATTATTATTACCTCTATTTCACAGGTGAGAGAGCTGAGGCATGAAGCTGTTAGTTTCCCCAGACTTACTAGGCTAGTAAAAAGACAGCAACACTTAACATAAATACCAACACTTGACATTGCAAAACAATGACCTCGGTTTCTAGGTCAAGCCGAGGCAAGGCATGGGGAAGCCAGCAGGCTTCCTAACTGAGGTATCCCAGTTGCAGTTGTAAACATCAGAAGGATGGGCATCCTCACACAGGGCCTTGGGGTGTCTTTTCCCATCACACAGGCACATGAGTGGAAGCAGCCTTATACTGGCTCAGTGGATGCTGATGATGAGGCTCTCCGCTGTAGGCTGGAATACGGGGTGTGTGGGGCGGAGTTCTGCACCTGGAATGTGGGGGGGCAGTTCTGCACCCTCCTACTTTTGTCTTATTTTATCTGATAGGGGATTTGGAGGGGAGAATGAGATGATGACTTCCTCGAAGCTATTCTTACACTGTGAAGGAGGTTAGTGATATGAGATGTCTTTCTGTGTGCTGAGAGTATGCTTTATTATCATTGGTTAATAAAGAAGTTGTTTTGGCCTATGGCAAGGCAGCTTAGAGGCAGGAGGGCAATCCAAGCAGAGATAAAGACAAAGGAGGGCTGAGTCAGAGAGAGGCCAGAAGATTCAGAGGAAGGAGGATGAGAATGTTGCTCTGAGAAAAGGAACCAAGCCATGTGGCTAAACATGGCTAAGAAATATGGGCTAACTTAAAGTATAAGAGTTAGATAGTAATATGCCTGAGCCATAGACCAAACAGCTTGTAATTAATATAAGCCTTTATGTGATTCTTTGGGACTAAGAGGCTGTGGGGCTGTGGATCCGGACCTTGGGGCTGGGACAGGTTAGAAAACTTCTGACTCCAGGTTGGCTTTTCTCCTGCCTTCCACGCTGCACCCTTTTCTAGTACAGCCATTTCCTCCAGGCTGAACTCTACTGTGGCCATGGATAACAGCATGGCAACCCACAAGAGACCCTCAAGAGACTAGATCTACCACCCATGAGTCCTGCTTCCATTTCTGCTGCTGTGATAAACAAGTTTTTGGGGAAAGGATTTATTTTAGCTCAAATTTCTAGGTTACAGTCCATGGTAGCAGGAAAGTCACACACCGTAGGAACTTGAAGCAAGGCTCACATTCATAATCAAGAGCAGAGAGAAAACTGATGTGCTCATCTCTCCTCCCACAGAGCCTAAGGCCCACCTCCACCCCACCCCTCTCACCGAGGGAACCGTGACATGCACAATGGACTGGGTCTTCCCATTTCAGTTAATGCAATCAAGATAGTCTCTCGAGGTCAGCTTAATGAGGACAATCCCTCATTTAGACTCTTCCCAGGTAATTCTTAATTGCATTAAGTTGAAAATTAATGCTAGCAATAATATTAATTCTCTCTTTTTCCAAATATTATATAAAATAATGAGGCCTCTCCTTTCCTAAAGATTCTATAAAAGATAAACAGTTGACTGGGTTGAGACTTCCTAATGGTTTGGCTGCCTTTGAGTTTCCCAGATTTCTGTAATTAAACCCAAACTGGACTTGGAAAGAACCATTCTTTGACCTGTTGGTGCTATCTCTATACCTTTTTTTTTTTTTTTTTGTCTCTAAGAAAAGTCACACAGCATTTTTTTTTTTTTTGGCAAGTTAAACATTGGACAGAGATGCGAGGTAGATAATCACAGAAGAACTGTGGCTAAGATGGATTATAGATGGACCAGAGGCAGGGGGATAGACCTCATGTGTTTCCTCTCCATCCCTGGGATATGGAGTCAGCTTCTCACTATCCCTTTGTGTTTAAGCTTGGTCCTTCTTCCAGGCCAACAATGGATTTGGATTTCTTGTATGCTTTTTTTTTTATTTTATTTATTTAGAGACAGGTTCTCTCTCCATTGTCATGGCTGTCCTGGACTCACTTTGTATATCAGGCTGGCCTCAGATTTACAGAGATCTGTCTGCCATTGTCCCCAGAGTGCTGGGATTAAAGGCATGGGCCGGCACTCTTCTCCACTTCCTCCCTCTCTGGAACCTCAGTCTCCTGAATGTGCTAAAAACATACCCAGCAATATTCTGACTTCTCTATGATCTAACTTCATTGTCTGAAATTAAAGATGTGTGCCACCACACCATCTTATTTTATTTTTAAAGATGTATTTATTTTTATTTTATGGATATGTGTGTTTTGCCTGCATGGATGTCTATGCACAGCCTGTGTGTGGTGTCATGACTTTCCTGCAGAGATGGACTGTAACTTCGCATTGTGATCAGAAATAAACTTTTTTCTCCCTTAAATTGTCTTTGTCAGTTTATTTTATCACAGTGAAGAAATCAAACCGGGATGTTTGGGGAGGCTGTGGTCTTCTTAGGGTCCCACAGAGAAGAGAGCATCAGGTTCCCTGGAACTGAATTTACAGGTGTGAGCCACTGTGTGGATGCTGGGAATTGAATCTGGGTTCTCTGGAATTGAGCTTTGGCTGTGAGACTTGGTGGCTGGCACTTTTAACTACTAAGCCATCTTGCCAGCCTGGATTTATTAGCTGACAGTGTTAAGAATGCTGGTTTTCAGTTAGTTCATGGGGCTGGACAGGCAAAATGTAGGCTGCTGGAGCAGATTGGCAAGTATGGAGTCCTAGAACAGAACTGAGATGCTCTAGCCGGCTACACTCTACTCTACGAGTATTATTCCTTCTTTTCTGGGATCCTCCTGCTTCCTCTTACGTGATCTCATCTTTTTATTTTTTCACCTTCTTCCTTCCTTCATCTTTTTTTTTTCCTTTTTAGAATTTTGAGTCAAGGTATGCAGATGTACACATGACCTTAGTATGTGGTGGAGGATGACCTTGAACTTGTATCCTCCTACTTGCCCCCCTCCACAGCCCTGGGATTACAACTGCACGTGGCCAAATCCAGCATTTCCCTGTGGGCTCTGAGAGACTCACGCTTTCCTGACAGACAAGCACTTTGCTGACAGAACCACCCCCAGCCCGTCTTTCCTCAACTTTTACTCTTTGAAATAGAACGGTCATTGTAACATGACTCTATTCAAGCACCAGGTAATCAATCCACAGAGGGATCCACAAATCTGGAGTCTGGGCATTTGTCTGCCTCCTTGAGTCCTTTCTACTACCCAGCTGGGCTTCTAGCTGTCAAGGATAGAAATACAACCTTAATGAGTTTGCTGGGGGGGGGGAGAGTGCAGATATCAGCTCAAGGGAGTGCTTAAATTTAAGGCACACATAGACTCAGGATGATGCGAAGATACTGTGTCTAGGAGTCAGGACAGCGCGGTCAGCCCAGGTTCTGCCATTATTCCATGACCTTGAACAAACAACCAATCAACCTGTGAGGGCGTCTGGGCCATTGTTGAGTCAGGAACAGAGGTTGAGAGTTTCTAGAATGCTCTCAGGTGCTCCTTGCTGCTCTCACCGGTGACTGAAAACTTGGCCATTAGCAGATCTGTGTACTATGTTCTACTGCAGAGGTAAATGAAGGCTCTTTCTGAGTGCCAGGAAAGACCCGCCTTGCTTCCTAAGACAGTGTCTGGCTGCTTGGCATGGATAGCACACTGCTGACAAGGCCACTACTGGCTTGAGCTTGTTTCAGGGCCATTCTAGAAGGAGAGGATACGACTGTGAACCAGGAAGCCCTCCAAGACGCCTCAGTCTCAGTCACTGAAGGCAAGAGTTGGGCCGCCACAGGCCCTTCTCATACTCCAGGGCAGATCACTAGTTCCCTTTGCTTAACATGCCCCTGGAGCAAGTCACCTCCTCCATCTGTCTGCCAGCTCCAAGGAACACTGCCCAAAATAAAAATCCCCAATTAGAAATTCCTGCAATACAGAGCAAAACAACTTATTTGTTTCCTAGAATAATCTGGAGCTACATTTGGCTTGGCAACCAGTGGGTTCCACATATTCATGCCGTGTACCAGCAGGGACTTCTGTTCAGTCAAGGCACAGGAAGAGGACCTGTGGTCACCTCCTAGGCAGCAGCAAGCAGGGGATGAGAACAGTGCTGATCTGCTCAATGCTGTGCAGTGGGTTTCTGGAACAGGCTAGCTCGGGAGAAGAAAGAACTCCAATAGACTTCAAACACTAGTTCCCACAAAAGCTGAACCAGTGACCCCTACCTTTGTTAGGGTACATGTTCTGCAGGGACACAGGGACACCAGTGAAGGAGGAAAGGATCAAACTGGCAGGCAGGGGAAGTGAGTTAACCCCACTTCACCACGTACTTGTTCTGTGACCTTGAACATTTGGCTAACCTGTCCTGTGCTTCCTTCCCATTGAAATGAGGGTTCAGAGTTTGCTCTACCTCCACTCATAAGAAAGAGTTAGAGTAAGGCTAGGCATGGTGTCTCAAGCCTATACCACCAGCACTCAAGACACAGCCAGCCCAGCCAGGAGCATAGAGAGACCCTGTGTACAAAACAAATCTCAGCTGCGGATACAGTGTGGCAAAGTTTGTAGTGTGCTCACCTGACATGTGCATACCTGCTCCACACTTACCAGATGAGGTGGCTGTGGTGCTTTGAATAGGTCTGCCTCCCATAGACTCATGTGTTCCAATGCTTGGCCCTTCCTGAGTGGCATTCAAGGTGTGGCCTTGTTGAAGTAGGTGTGGCCTTATTGGAGGAAGTGCGTCACTGTGGGAGGAAGTTGCGGTCCCATATATGCTCAAGCTCTGACCAGTAAGGCTCACACAAACTTCTGCTGCCTGTGGATAAAGATGTAGAACTCTTAGCTCCTTCTTTAGCTCCAAGTCTACCTGAATGCCTCCTTGTCCTGCCATGATGATGATGAACTAACCTCTGAACCTGTAAGCCAGCCTCCATGAAATGTTTTCCTTTGGAAGAGTTGCCATGGTCACGGTGTCTCTTCACAGCAATAGAAACCCCAAGACAGTGGCTCATTCCTTTAATTCCAGCACACAGGAGGTGGATGTAGGAAGATTAGTTCCAGAGCAGCCTTGGCTACATGAGATACTATCTCAAAACAAAATGAGTTAGAATTAATTAGCAACAAAATTAATTGAAAGTGCTTGATATAGTAAGGGAAAAAAAACAAGAGGCAATGTGAGAGGCAATATATTTGGTTAAGAAAAGGTTGTTGGGGACTAGAAAGATGGCTTAGTAGTTAAGAGCACTTGCAGAGGTCAGGAGTTCAGTTCCCAGCACCCACATTAGGCAGCTCGAGACTCTCTTTCACTCCAGCTCCAGGGTGTCAATTGACCCCTTCTAGCTTCATGGACACTGCACATACATGCAGATAGCACACACACACACACACACACACACACAGTGCATGCACATGCACACACACACAGTCTTTGAAAAAAACAAATAGTGGATGACCTTGTGTTCTGTGTGTTCTGGTGCCTCTTTTGTTATTATTGAGACATGGTCTCATCATGTATCCCTAGCTAGCCTGGAACTAAAAATGTAGACCAAGCTGGCCTTAAACTCAACAGAGATCCATCTGCCTCCCCCTCCCCGCTAAAGCTGTGTGGGATTAAAGGTAGCTCTCTGGCACCTTCTTAAATGGGGTAGGTAGGATTGAGCATTATGTCTTGATTTCATTACTATCTTCCAATTTTCTCTCCTTCATTCATTGATCCATCCATCTAAATATTTCTTGAGTACCTAATATTTCAGCCAGTTCATTGACTCATTATAGAAAATGTGCCATACCCATGGCAATGGCAGAACAAGCTGGATTGAGATCCTGGGGCAGATCTAATTGTCCAGTCAAGATACTCAGGGATGATTCTCCAAGGAGCTGGTAAGTGAATTGAGATCAGAGGTCGGTTAAAGTGACCCAAGAAAAGCAGAAAGTTTGAGAGGATGAATGTGGGGGGCAAAAGATACAGTGTATACAAAGTCAGAGACAAGAACACAGAGGTTAAATTCAAGGCACTGAAAAAAAGTCCTTCATGGCTGGAGAACAAGGCATGGAAGGGCCAGAAAAGGAGAAGCTGGGATCCGCTGTCGTGCTTAGCAAGCTTAGGGTAATGGGAATCTTTAATTTAAAAATAATTTTTATTACATTTATCATGTATGTGCATGCCACAGCACATATGTGGAGCTCAGAAGACAGATCGCAGGAGTCGACTCTTTCCTTACCATGTGGGTCGTGGGGATTGAACTCATGCTATCAGGCTTGTCAGCAAGCTCCTTTGCCTGCCCACATGGAGGATCTTTTAAAAGCTTGTGCAAACATCTGAACTTTACTCACTAAGTAGTCAGAGGCCCCAGGGAAGGTCAAGTAGACACGAGGTTTTGTTTTGTTTTGAGATAGAGTCTTGTAGACTTGGCTGGCCTGGGACTCACTGTGTAGACCAGGCTGGGTATCAGACTCATAGAGATCCACCTGCCTCAAGCTCAAAAGTGCAGGGATAAAAATCATGTGCTACCATGCCTGGCTGGTGACAGCTTTTATATTTAAAAAGATCAGTGTGACTATAGTAAGAAAGATGTTTCTTTTTTTTTTTTTTTTTTTTTTTTTAAAAAAAAAAAACTTTATTTACTTATTTATTTGCCTTGGTGTTTTGCCTGGAACTGGAACTACAGACAGTTGTTAGCTGCCATGTGGGTGCTGGGAATCGAACCCGGGTCCTCTGGAAGAGCAGAGGGTGCTCTTAACCGCTGAGCCATCTCTCCAGCCCCCAAGAAAGATGTTTCAAAGGGTTATCAGCAAGAAGGCTGGGCAAAGTTCAGAGGACCACAGCTAGCACCATGAGAGGGCAACAGGCGGAAAAGGTCCATAGCTCCACCCACCTTCTAGCTCCATCCCCCACACAGGCCCTCAGATGCAGGGTAAATGCTCTATCACTGAGAGCTGCATGCTAATCCAGAAGCCATCCTATGAAGGACAAATGGAGCTGAGCGCAGGAAGCAGAGTTCTTGGGTTCTGTACTTGATTAAGTGGAGATGCAGCAGTAGCAGCAGCAGCAGGATCTCCCAGCCAACACAAACTGTTTGTTTATGGAGCTATAATTCACATACAGGACATGAGGCAAACCTTTTATGTATGGCTTAATGACTTTATCACAAAATTAAGATACAAAGCATCTCTTTTTCCAGACAGTTTTCTTGCTACTAGACACCCCTTCACCTCTTTCCTCAATTTTATCAATAAAGTTTTGCATATTCTTTTTTAAAAAAATACTTTATGGCCAGAGAGATGGCTCAGTGGTTAAGAGCACTGACTGTTCTCCCGGAGGACCTGAGTTCAATTCCCAGCATCCACATGGCAGCTAACAACTGTCTGTAATTCCAAGATCTGACACCCTTACACAGTTATACATGCAGGCAAAACACCAATTCACATAAAAATAAAAATATAATATAAAGTTTAAAAAAATACTTATTTTAAGACCTGGTTGTTCCCATTACTCATCTGTCTTGGGGCAGCATGGGCAGAGCAGAGATTCCCCCACCCCCACCCTTACCCCCACCCATCAATGCCTGGAGCAGGTGGTAGAGCTGGTCCTGAGGTTGTAAGAGTAATGGAGAGAGCTGTCCCTGCCCCTATCAGACTGCGGCACTGGAGAGAGTGGTCCCTACACTACACCTGGGCCACACAGTAGAGCTGGCCCTGAAGATGTCGGTGTGGAACCTGAAAGCAGAACTGGCCCTGCCGTTCACTGGTGCAAGGGGTGAACTAGCCAGGACAGTGCTGCAGAGTTCACTCTGGTGGCGAGGACAAGGGAGAGCAGTGGGCTGACCAACCCTGCAACTACCCAGGCCCAGAACCAGGATGATGAGTTGGCCCACCTTAACATCCACCCTATCTGTGATCTGAAGAAGCATGTGAAGTGGCTGGTTCTGCAGACCCAAAGCTGCAGGATCTCCACAACACAGGGCAACAACAGGATATCCAAGAGGGCTCCCAGAGAGAGCCCAGCATTAATAGTGTAGCAGAAACCAGAGGCCTCAAACCAGATCAGTGACTCTGTAATGAACACTTGCAAGTGTACAGATAAAAGGGTTTACTGCATTGCAGACTCAGTTTTGCACAGATGAACTCTGCATGTGCTGGTAAATAAATGCTCTTTACTCTTGCATATTATTTGAGTCTGGGGTCTTCCTTCAGTGTTTTCTTGCACTTGATTCCCTGGAACTGGAGGTATAGGTCACATGTACTGCCATTGGGAACCTGGGAAGGGAGCCAGGGTCTTTTGCAAGACTAGCAGGTGTCCTGAACCATAGAGCCATCTCTTCAGCCCACCACCTTGTTTTGCATACTCTTGAACATCTCTAAATGGAAAGATTCCATGTATCCCTGGCACCTTCATTTCTTTGGTCTTGATCCCTCCCTCCATTCTTTTTACAAATATTTTAGTGTGTGTCTGTGTGTGTTCTATGACACATAGAGAGATCAGAAGACACCTTGCAGAAGTAAGATCTCTCTTTCCACTCTGTGGGTCCTGGGGATTGAACTCAGACCATCAGGTTGGGTGGTGCTTTTAGTTAGTTTTCTATTGCTGTGATAAAACACCATGACCAAGGCAATTTACAGAGGGAAGGCTTTGTTTGGGGCTTCAGAAGTCCATCATCCCCATGATTAGGAGGGTGGCACCCAAGGGTGGCTGGGTACTCCTATCCTAAGCAATAAGCAGGAGGTAGAGATAGAGTACATTGGGGATGGTGAATGTAGGGAGATTTTGAGAGGCCACAGTATCACCGAGGTGGGCTTCTCCCAGCCCCAGCCTCCACTCCACCTGAGGTTCAGTTTCTGAAAAGGCAGGGAGGAAGATACTGCATACCAGTCATGATTTAGCACTTACAGCCTCAGCCAATCACAATCATAGTAGTGTGGCTGCTGCTCGATTGGCCAATCACGTTTCGATTGTCTCTAAAAGGGGCTTCTCTGGGGGTTGTCCACATTGTGTGACTAACCTTGTCATGCAGGAATTCTCTCGAGTAATAGACCTTTGCGTATGTGAATAGTGGTCTTTTGTGGGGTGATCTGTGGACCCTAACAACTTTTTGTTGTTTTGTTATTTTTCAAGAGAGGATTTTCCTGTGTAGCTTTGAGGCCTGTCCTGGAACTCTGTAGACCAGGCTGGCCCCATACTCATAAGAGATGTACCTGCCTCTGCCTCCTAAGTGATGTGTGCCACCACCGCTTGGCCCCTAACAACTTTTGAAACCTTAAGAGTGTCCCCAATGACATAACTCCTCTAACAAGGCCATACCTCCCAATCCTACCCAAAGAGCTACCAACTGGGAACCCAGTATTGAGATGTCTGAGGCTTATGGAAAGCATATCATTCAGAACACCACAGGTGCAAACACCTTTACCTTGTTGCCTGAACCTTGTTGCCTGCCTCAAAAGATCTTTTACGTCAACTACTTTTAAAATTTAATAATAAGCTTGAGAATGTATAAGGCAAATATGGAGAGAAGTATAAATATTTCCTGAAGGGCAATTAAAAATAAATTCGGCATGGAGATGTGCTCTTGGTTGGAAGGATCTGTTGTAAATGCATCACTATGAGAGTCAGGCATGGTGGCTCATTTATAACCCCAGCACTTGGGAAACCGAGGCAGGAGGTTTGTCAAAACCTTGAGGCAAGCCTGATTTACACAGAGTTCCAAGCTAGCCAAGGCTACGCAGTATGGTTTTTCTCTCAAAACAGAAGAACAAAAATTTCCAGTTGTGGCAAAAACCAGTAAGGAGGAATTCAGCCATCAAAAGAGTGACATGTCCTCCTAAGAAGGCTGAGGACAAGTTTCCAAGGGGACTGAGGTTTCCAGGGGTGTTGGCTGTCAGTCCAGGAGTGCCTGGCTTCCACACAGCATGGGAAGCCCTTGAGGAACAGAGGAGGAAGAGGAGGGTAAAGGAAGAGACTGTATAATCCTGTTATTTTTTTAACTGGTTAACATGATTGAACTTGTAATCACCTTTGAGACATTCCTTTGAGTATGCCTAAAAGACTGTCTCTTGAGATGTATTTTCTTAAATTAAATATTTATTTATTGTTATTTACGTGTATAAGTGTTCTTCCTGCTTGTGTGTGTCCAAGGAGGACACCAGATCCCCTGGAAATTGGAGATACAGATGTTTGTAAGCTGCCATGTGGGTGCTGGGAGCCAAACCCAAGTCCTCTTCAAGAACAGCAAATGCTCATAACTGATGAACCATCTGTCCAGTCACTCTATAGGAGAGGTAAGAAGACCCACCATGGGGCTGGAGAGATGGCTCAGGGATTGGGAGTGCCAACTGTTCTTCCAGAGGTCCTCAGTTCAATACCCAACAACCATATGGTGGCTCACAGCCATCTGTGATGATATCTGGTGCCATTTTCTATATACTGTATACATAAATAAATTTAAAAAATTTCTAAAAAAGAAGACCCACCATGAATGTGAGTAATATTTCCTGGGCTAGGGTCCTGGACTAAAAAGAAAAAAGAAAAAAATTGAATACTAGAATCTACCTCTTTATGTTTTTGTTTTTTTTTTAAGTGTGTGCCAGTGTGTGTGTGTGTGTGTAGGGGGTTCACATGCTGTGGTACATGTATGAAAATCAGAGTACAAATCTTTGGGATTCTCTCCTCCACTTTCCTGTGCGTTCTGGGGGTTAAATTCAGGCTTGCACCACAATCAGCTTACCTGCTGGGTGAGCAAGCTCACTCTTTGATTCTTAACTGCAGATGTAATGTGACCAGATGCCACATGCTCCGGCCTTCATGTCTTCCCTGCCATGATGGATTGGATTGGATTCCTTCAAATCTATAACCAGAGTAAGCTTTTCTTTCTTCGGCTTGCTTTAGTCAGGAGTCTGCTATAGCCACAAAAGAGTAACTAGCACCTACAGCTTCTGTCCCACTCCCCTGCTCCACAGCACAGTTAAAAATGAGAGTGGAAAGCCTGTCATCAGTGGGAAGGCCATCTCCATCATCTCCTGGAGTGAGGTCCCACTAGCAGCAAATGGAGTGATGTGAGTGCTGAGTATGTGTGTAGTCTGCTGGTGTCTCCATCACTTTGGAGAAGACCAGCACCCACTTGCAGGATGGAGTCAGTCTTCATCTCTGCCTCTTCTGCTGATGCCTTGTTTATGTGAGGGGTGTGACAGGTGTCACGATAAGTATAATTCAAGGCTGTCAGTGATGCCTCTTGCCCCACCAACTCACAGCTCCCTGGCCAAGGTCATCCAGAACAGTTTTGGCATTAGCAAGCGACTCATGACCACTGTCCATGCCATTACCCAGAAGACTGGACCTCTTTGGGGAAACTGGTGTGATGGCTGTGGGTTTCCCAGAACAAAATTCCTGCAATTATTGGTACTGTATGGGCAGAAGGGAGCCATACTCTCTCAAATACCACCAATATAGTTCACTGAACCCAGCCTAAAAAAGAGGAAAAAGGAAGAAAAACTAAAGGTAATAGAGTGATGCACTCAGACTACTGGAGACCAAGCCCTATGAACAGTGATTTGGGCAGGTGCTGTCTAAACTATACCCTATCTGAGAAGGATTAGGAGGATTACTTTGTGGGAGGAAGTATGTCACTGGGGTGTGCTTTGAGGATTAAAAACCGCACACCATTTGCAGTTATCTTGTCTTTCCTGTGGGTCAGTGATTGTGGATCAAAATGTAAATTCTCAGAGATAGCTCCCGTAAAGATAAGAGGTTCTGAGAGTTGCAGGGGGTGGGAGATGTGACACAAAGTTACATCCTCCCAGTGTGGGTGACTAACAAGGGCTCGCTACTGGAGTTCCCTGCAGAATTTGCAGGCAGCCTCTGGTCTTCTCAGCATTGTTGCTATTTGTGTGGTCTTGGCTGGGGGGAAGTTTGAATCTTGTAAATTTCAGGAACTTTCTGAGATTTGTAAATTCTATTTACTTCTTGAGGCTTTAAGGAAATGTTTCAATTTGAAGGAGCAGCTGCAGAGGACTCAAGCTTTCAAAACTCCCTTAGGCTTCACTGTGCCTGAGAGGCAAGTGATTTCGTGTGCAGTTTAAGGGTAAAACTATCCACTCTCAGGTTAGTTTTATTGTTTTGTTTTTACTGAAATTAGTAGCTTCTAATATATTTTAGAGTTTGATACCATGTTAGAGATACGATCTTTTTTTTTTTTTTTTTTTTTTTTTTAAACTCTTATTTATTTATTTGCCTTGGCGTTTGCATGGAACTGGGAACTGGAACTACAGACAGTTGTGAGCTGCCATGTGGGTGCTGGGAATTGAACCCCGGTCCTCTGGAAGAACAGTCAGTGCTCTTAACCACTGAGCCATCTCTCCAGCCCTAGAGATACAGTCTTAAGATGTCTTTTTATTAAAGGCTGCCTTTCCATTCTGTTGCCCCATCCCCCAGTTCCTTCCTTCCTTCTTCCTTATCAGTATTGTGGATTGAACCTAGGATGGATTTATCAAATGCTGGTTTAGTGCTCTGCGGGGCTTGAGTGCTATCCACTTTGATGGGTTTTCTCTGTCTCTCCTTCTGTTGCCTGTGCTTTTAATGTCATGGTAAAAATGTCACTCAGACCTCTGACAAGAAGCTCCTCACTTGACTGCCTCCAAGTAGTTTTGGGTTTCAGGTCAGAGCCAGCCTTTCATTTGTTTTGAGCTGGATTTTGTATTTTTGAATATATTGTGAACTAAGGGCCCGTTGCATTCTTCACTGTGTGGACACTGGTTCCTGCAGTGGTATCTATGGAAGAAACTACCTTTCTTCACTGAATCTTTTTTAGTCTTGTTGGAGACCAGTTGGCCTGAGATATGTGGGTTTGTCTATGGACTCTCCATTGTGTTCTGTCTGTCCATTTGTGTTTTTTTTTAAATGCTAGTAGCTTACTAAGTTTTTCTTGCTGTGTGTGAGAGAGTGAGCATAGTGTATGTATATATGTATATACATGTGTGTGCTGTTCTGCTCAGTCTCAGAGACACCCAGAAAAATTCCCAGAATCACACTGACTCTCTGAGTGCAATATGCAAGGCAAGATTTTTTTTTATTGCAGTTGTGACAGCTGGGCTGGAACTGAGCTCCTGCCTCCTCAAAAGCAAAAATCAAACAATGACCACAGGAATGCTGTTATCAGGCTGGGGAGTGAGGGCTCAGAGAAAGTTTCTTTACTGTTGCTGGCAGGTGAGCAGCTGCTGGCTGATTGATTGTTTTAGGATGAGGAGAGAATGCCTCCCTTCTTGGCTAGAATGTCCTTTGATTACCCAGGACCTTGAGCATTTGACCCTGAGTGCTTAGGCTCGGGGGCTTAGAAACTTAGAAACTCCTAAAATAGCTCCTGGCCTGAAGGTAGAGGTGTCGGGAGCTTTGAGCTGCAGCCTAAAATGGCGCAAGCTTCTGCCCTTCCAACCGCAAGCACTCCCTAGGGAAAAACTCCTTATTTGGCATGAGGCGATCATGCGAGTGAGCGTCCGCATGCATGACCCAATGGGCAGCATCCACGTGGCAGGGAGTGAGTGGATCACTGGAGAGCTTTTAAGCCAAGAGCAGGGGGAAGGGGAAGGAGAAGGAGAGAAGAAAGAAGAGAGTGCACGCTGAATAAAGGACCTGGTCAGCTGCTGCAGAAGAATCTGGTGTTGCGTCTTCCTTGCCGGCGAGGTGGGCGCGACAACATACAATGAAGAAAACTATAGTACTCCATTCTAATGAACTAGAGCCATTGCTTGAATAAAGAACTTTGCAGGAAAACCATAAATTATCTAACTTAACCCAAGAAACATGAGTATGGATATAGACTACACCTGAGAGGAACCTGGAAACACCACAATTTTGCTTCCAATATGGCTCAAACATGAGAGAAACATTTCCACACAATTTATCTCTCCCACAGCATAGAAAATATTCATTCCAGCACCTCTCATGGAACAGAATACCACAGACAAGGAGAATGGCTCAGACTATGTGTTCTATCTCCTGAAAAAATGGCAACCTGCTCTGAGAAGATGCTGGGCACAGGTTAAGGCATTGAGTAGATCTGACATGACACCTAGTGACTGGAGTAGCTTAGCAAAAGCATGTCTCAATCCTGGGCAGTATTTAGACTGGAAATCATTCCTGACTGAATTTGCGGGGGAGGAAGCAGCAGCCAACCATGCGGCAGGGAACGCTGCCTGGGACCAGGACATGTTACTAGGGACCAGTCGCTTTGCTAACGCCCAGATAGGTTACCCGATCCCGATTTATGAACAAATTAATAAGATAGCCATAAGGGCATGGAAAGCATTGCCTAATAGAGGGAAAGTGAGTGGTAATTTAACCAAAATCACTCAAGGAACCACCGAGCCCTTCTCAGACTTTGTGGCTAGAATGGTGGAAGCAGCAGGAAGAATGTTTGGGGATGCTGAAACCGCCATGCCTCTGATTAAGCAGTTGATTTATGAGCAGTGTACCAAAGACTACAGGGCAGCCATCACACCGTACAGGCACAGACCTTTAGTGGTATGGATGAAGTATTATAGGGAGCTAGGGGGACCTCTTTCTAATGCAGGGCTGGCTGCCGCTGTAATGCAGCTTGACCGTAACAAGAAGGAAAAGGACAAGGGAACTGGGGCATGCTTTGCCTGTGGAAGACAAGGCCATTTGAAGAGGAATTGTTCTAATTGTAGTGCCCCGCCTCCACCAGGGCGTGGGGCGGATGCACAGCCAGGCCTTTGCCCTCGCTGTAAAAAAGGCAAGCATTGGGCCAATGAATGTAGATCAGTGAAAGACATTAACAGTCAGCCCCTAACACAGCCAAGTAATACACAGTCAAAAAACGGGAGGTGGGGCCCCCGACCTCAGGGCCTGCAAATATATGGGGCAACAGAGAATCAGAATACCAGCCCGACCATGGAGCAGTGGCCAGCACTCCGCCTCCCCAACAACCATGGAGAGCCACTGCCGGGTTGGCTGGATTGGACCTCTATGCTACCACCAGACTCATATTAACTCCTCGGATGGGTGTACAGTTAGTGGACTCAGATTTCAAAGGGCCATTAGCCCCTGGAATGGTGGGCTTGCTCATAGGGCGATCTTCCATGGTTCTTAAGTGTCTTAAGATGCATCCTGGAGTTATTGACCCTGATTATACAGGCATAGTAAAGATTATGATTGAGTCCCCAAAAAGTATTTTCTCCATTTCCCCTGGAGACAGGATTGCACAATTATTGATTCTATCTAGTCTCCATGCTCAATTTGCAGAAACCGACAGAAACAGAGGGAAAAAAGGATTCGGATCCACTGGTAACAATTTGATATGCCTGTCACTAGAAATGGATGATCCACCTATGATCACCTTGACAGTGGACAGTAAAAGAATCCTGGGACTGCTAGATACAGGTGCAGACAAAAGCATAATAGCTAAAAAAGACTGGCCATCAGGATGGCCTATTCAAGCCTCTTCCCAGACACTGCAAGGCCTAGGATATGCTAGGGCACCAGATGTTAGTGCACGATTATTGAATTGGACCAACGATGAAGGCCAAAAGGGCACTATTCAACCATATGTGCTAGAATTGCCTGTTACCCTATGGGGAAGAGATTTGCTAAAAGACATGGAGTTTAGGTTGAGTAATGAGTATTCCCAAACCTCCAAAAATTAATGGCAGATATGGGCTTTCACCCTCAGTATGGATTGGGTAAACGCTTACAAGGCAGAGCAAGCCCTGTATCAACTCAGCAGAGACCACTCAGACAAGGCCTGGGTTTTTCCTAGGGACCACTGAGGATGGTATTCCCATTACTTGGAAGACTGAGAAACCTGTATGGGTCCCTCAGTGGCCCCATCCCTAGAAAAGTTAAAAGCTGCTCAAGAACTAGTCCAGGAACAATTCGCACAAGGACATATTATGCCATCCATATCACCATGGAATACTCCTATATTTGTGATTAGGAAGAAATCAGGAAAATGGAGATTGCTGCATGACTTGAGAGCAATAAATAATCAGATGCAGCTAATGGGTCCTGTGCAGCGGGGGCTTCCCTTGCTGACCGCCTTGCCTTTGCAACGGCATGTTATAACAATAGACATTAAGGATTGCTTTTTCTCCATTCCTTTGAACTCAAAAGATACGGAGAGATTTGCCTTTACCTTTCCCTCATGTAATCATGAGGAGCCGGACCAAAGGTTTGAGTGGGTAGTGCTGCCCCAGGGCATGGCTAACAGCCCAACCATGTGCCAATTGTTTGTAGGCCGTGCTTTGGAACCTATAAGAGTGACTTTCCCAAAAATACGTTGCATCCATTATATGGATGATATACTGTTAGCAGGGAAAAATGAGATACAGTTAAAAGAGGCTTACAGAGCATTAGAAAAGACACTAAGGTCTTGGAGGCTATGTATTGCCCCAGAAAAGGTGCAGATGGCTCAGGTTGTTGAGTATTTGGGGGCTAAAGTGACCCCTCAATCAGTTTATCCACAAAAGCTAGAAATCAGAAAAGACAATTTAAAGACTTTGAATGATTATCAAAGATTATTAGGAGATATAAATTGGATTAGGAGCTAACTAAAGCTAGCAAATTATGAATTAAAACTCTTATATGATGTGCTTAAAGGCGATAGTGCCCTAGATTCACCTAGATATATGACCAAAGAAGCACACCAGGCGCTACAATTAGTAGAAGATAGACTACAACAGGCTTACCTACAACACATGCACGAAGATCAGGAGCTGCTGCTATGCATTTTACCTACCATGAGACAACCCACAGGAGTGTTGTGGCAGCAGGGACCCTTGTTATGGATTCATCCTAGAGTATCCCCTGGAAAGAGCACTGAGCATTATCCTACAACCGTTGCTCAACTGGCCCAACTTGGCTTACAACAAACCTTACAGGTTTTGGCAGAAGTCCTGAAACCATTGTAACACCTTACACTGCAGCACAAGTTTTAGTGTTGTGTACTACCATTGATGATTGGGCCATTCTTAGATGCTCCTTTCCTGGAAAGCTTGATAATCATTACCCAAAGCACCCCTTAATGACATTCTTTAAAGAACATCCCCTTGTTTTTCCAAAGGTAACAGCTACCACACCTCTTCCTGATGCCATTAACATATTTACAGATGGCTCCAGGAACGGAGTGGGAGCATATCTGGTCCTTGGCCAGCCGGTAGTCCAACGCCAATTTGCTCCGGGGATCCCTCAAGTAACAGAATTACAGATAGTGCTAGAAGTCTTTACAACCTTCTCCTGTGTGTTTAATTTGATTTCTGATTCGATTTATGTTATAAATGCCTTGAAGATTCTTGAAGTGGCAGGCCCCATAAAACCATCCAGTACTGTAGCCTGTCTATTTTCCCAGTTGCAAAAACTTATTAGACACCGCTCTCAAAGATTTTTTCCACAACATATAAGGACTCATACAAAGTTGCCCGGTCCCTTAAGTGAGGGAAATGCCTTAGTGGATGCAGCCACTAGACAAAAGTGGGTATTTCCTGTAGCTGTCAGCACTCAGGCCTGAGATTTTCACAAACTCTACCATGTTAATGCCAAGACTTTGCGGTCTAAGTTTCACCTGTCCAGACAAGATGCTAGACAAATTGTGGTTGATTGCCCTCAGTGTATGCAATTCCACCACCCACCATCCTTGGAGTTAACCCGTGAGGGCTACTCCCCCTTAAGGTCTGGCAAATGGATGCTACTCATTTGCCTGAATTTGGCGCTCTAAAATATGTTCATGTATCAGTAGATACGTGTTCAGGGATTCTTCATGCTACGGCCATGAGTGGAGAAAAGGGCCTCAATGTTATAGCCCATTGCCTCAAAGCATGGGCAGCCTGGGGTAAACCTACACAAATTAAAAACTGATAATGGACCAGGCTACACTGGACAATAGTTCACTACCTTTTGCGCGCAGATGGGCATACACCTTAACCATGGCCTACTCTACAACCCCCAAGGGCAAGGTGTTGTATAAAGGGCACATGCACCCTCAAAGAATGTCTAATTAAACAAAAAGGGGGAATAGGCCTTGGCCATACCCCAAAGGAAAGACTTTCTTTAGCTCTCTTCACTCTTAATTTTTTGACTTTAAATTCATGTGGCCAGTGTGCGGCTGATAGACATGCTGCCCTGGGCAGTGGCATTAGTGGTCTAGTTAAATGGAAGGATGTGTTGACAGGTCACTGGAAAGGACCTGATCCCATGCTGGCATGGGCACGAGGGTCTATTTGTGTTTTTCCCCAGGAAGCTCAAGACCCAGTGTGGGTTCTGGAACGATTAACCAGAATAGTCAAAGAAGATGGTCCTGTTGCCGATCCTCCTGATGATGCTGTTGTCACAGAGCCTTGCCCAAGCGAGGCAGAAGGTCAAGCAAGACCAGATCCGATGGGGAATCCTATCGACATTCCCGCTTCCGATGCCAGTGATGTATTCCACACCAGTGTTTCCTAGGTTTTTTACCACTGGTAAAGATGTAGATCTTCCTTACTTGCCTTATGATGGAGAGGTGGCTCCTGTAGCAGGACAGACCAACTTTTCCCTCAAAGGGGTGCTTTGCTTTAGCATTGATAAAAATGATTCTGATTGTATAAATTTGGTAAGGCATACTGCAGGATGGTGGGGGTTAAAAATTTCATGGGGTGACCAGACTTATAGTGAAGTGTCTACGGATACTTACAATTATACATTTTTATCCAATCCTGTGTTTGAACGTGCCCACTGGTTGAATGCCACCTGGCCAGAAGAACGTGATGCCAGTTTTCCTACCATGCAACAGCCTAAATGGGCTCCTTATTGCTTGGGAGTACTTGAACCTAATGTCCGATGGCCGTGGACAGGGTGTCAGTCACATATGGTAACTTGAGTTGATAAACATCGGCTTTTTACCTTCTCCCCCAATGTTACTGGTCTTAATAGAATTTATCGAGGCTTATTTCAACAAGACCCCAGCGGAAACTCCTTTGATAATTGGATGCTATGTGGGGCTAATGGGAGTTGCTCTAATGTAGAACCTTTGGGGCTCTTGCTGGGAGGAGCTGTTGGTAGGCATAATGTTACATGCTTATACAATTGGATCACCCGAGAAGATGCAGATGCATCAGTAATAGTTAATGCTACCAACTCATGCACCAAGATGCATGCGGCCATTATGGAGACAAAGTACTTTGACCCTATTCCTGTATGTGTATATCCTCCTTTTGTGTTTGTTGTTAGTAACAGTGGCTTTAAGAATTGCACTGATTCCTGCTATTATGCGCAGTGCTGGAATGCTCAAAGTTATACGTTTGCCCTGGTCGCATGTGTGCCACGATGGATTCCTGTGCCAGTAATAACTCCTGGCTCCATGACATTATTTAGACAAAAGAGAGATTTTGGCATCACGGCAGCCATTGTTATAGCCATTGCTGTGGCTGCTGGAGGAGCCACTACTGCAGCCATTGCCATGAGCCCTACAATACAAACCGCACAGACCTTAAATGATTTGTCTACCACAACCACCGAGGCTTTAGATGTCCAAGAGAATATTAATTCCCAATTAAAGGGAGTCCTGATGGTTGTTAATCAGAGAATTGATTTAGTTCAAGAACAGATAGATGTTCACTGGCAGCTTGCTCAGCTTGGATGTGAATGGAAGATGTCAGGCTTATGTGTCACCAGTATTCAATATGAGAATTTTACTCGTGCTACAAATTTGTCTAAACAATTATCTAGTTTTTTATTAGGGAACTGGACCAGAGAGTTCGAAGTGCTGATGACCCAACTGAGAATGGCCAACGTATCCGTGAATTCGACCAGGGTGGATCCTGAACTAGCGGAAGGGCTGGCCTCATGGATCTTTGCTGCTGTGGACCATCTGAAAGAGTGGGTGGGAATAGGCTCGATGGCTGGCTTTATGGTGTTGATATTCCTTCTTTGCATGTGGTGTGCTTGCCGCATGAGGGTTCAGCAGCGCCAGAATGCCACTTTACTGGTGCAAGCCTTTACTGCCATTGAGGAAGGACAGTCTCCCCAAGTTTGGCTGGCTACCCTAAAACATTAGCCGCCATATTTTTGCAGGTTGCGAGGCTATGCATTGCAGTCGGGTTACCTCTCGATATCTTGGGGAGCTCGAGGAGGGTATGTTCATTTGCATGTGGGTTGTTGCCCTGAATTTCCCACCTCTGCGAAAATAGGGTGTGGATGGGTCTCATGTTCTTGAGGGGGATGCCCCAAGAGAAGCTTGGGACGATGTTCCAATAGCACAGCAGAGAATGGACCTCTAGCCTCACCTGCTTTATTTAAATAATAAAAAAGGGGGAACTGTTGGGAGCTGCGATCGAGCCGCAGCCTAAAATGGCGCGTGCTTCCACCCTCCGCCCTCCCAATGGTGAGCGCTCCCTAGGGAACAACTCCTTATTTGCTGTGAGGTGATCATGCGAGTGATGGTCCGCATGCATGGCCCAATGGACAGCATCCACGTGGCAGGGAGTGAGTGGATCACTGGAGAGCTTTTAAGCCAAGACAGGGGGAAGGGGAAGGGGAAGGAGAAGGAGAGAAGAAAGAAGAGTGTACACTCTGAATAAAGGACCTGGTTAGTTGCTGCAGAAGAATCCGGTGTTGCGTCTTTCTTGCCGGCGAGGTGGGCGCAACATGGAGGGGCTTTAGTTTGCACAGTGCAAAGGTATGAGCATGTGCAAAGTGTGTCCATGTGCAGGTGGGAAGTCAACAAAGCTGTCTTCCTCAATCACCCTCCACATTAACATTTTATATAGGGTTTCTCAGTGAACCCAACAGGCAATAATTTGCTAGCCTGGCCAGAGAGCGCCAAGGATTGGCCTGTCTACATCTTTTCTATCCTAGAGGGACAGACTGTGCCGGGCTTTTTATGTTGGTGATGGGATCTGAACTAAGTCTTCACACTTTTGTGGCAAGCACTTACTGGTGAGATGTCTCTCTATCCCTGTTTTGTGATATATTTAAAATCAGAAAGCATACAATCTACAGTTTTTCTTTTTCTTCCTTCTGAAGGTAGTTTTATGCCAGTTTGGCTTGGACTGGGGAACCTCAATTTTAAAAAAATGCCTCCATAAGATCAGGTTGTGGGCAGACCATTGTCTTAATTAGTGACTGATGGGAGAGGACACAGCCCATTGTGGACGAAGGCATCCCTGGGCCAGTGGTCCTAGATTCTATAAGAAAGCAGGCTGAGCAAGGCAGTAAGCTGCCTCCCTCGATGGCCTCTGCATCAGCTCCTGTCTCTAGGATCCTGCCTTGAGTTCCTGTCCTGATTTCCTTTAGTGATAAACTGCTACCTGGAAGTGTAAGCTAAATAAACCTCTTCAACTTGCTTTAGTCATGGTGTTTCATCCTAGCAATGAAACCCTAAGACATTGCTCTAAGCTGCTTTTGCTCTACAGGGTAAAAGTGACCCTTTTTTACATTTGTATATTAAAATTCATAACCAGGGAGATTTATTAGCCAGTAAAGTGAGTTGAAAACATGAGGACCTGAGTTTTTATCTTCAGAACCCACATTAAAAAAAAAAAAGTGGGTGTGGTCTCAGTGATGAGGAGGTGGGTATATGAGCATCCTTGGGGCTTGTTGGCCATTCAGCTTAGCCTGTATGGTAATCTATAAGACAAAGAGATACTGTGGTGAAATGTTACATATTTAATAAGACCTGAAATCAACACACAGTCAAAACCTAGGCAGACAGCTCAGGAATTTCTTGATCTTTGAGTACAAAGCCAAACAGCTGGGCTTCAATGGCATATATCTTTAATCCCAACACAGGGAAAGCCTGGGAGTGGTGACATATGACCTTATTCCCATAACTCCAGAGACAGAACTTTCTGTGTTTCTGTGAGTCCAAGTCTGACTACCAACCAAATAGAGTAGCCCCGGCATTTAATCCTAACCTGGATGGGATACAGCTGGTGAGAAGGGTATTTAAGGCAGTATAGGAAACCAGGAGAGGCAGAATCAAGCAGAAACGAGGCTGAGGAAGTTGGAAGACAGCTGGGTGAGAACTGACTGTGGTGTTTCCTCTCTCTGATATTTCAGCCTTCCCCGATATTTTGCTCTGAGTCTCTTTCAATCTGAATTTGTTAGGGTTCATGCTACAAGAGACCCTGTCACAAAAATCAGAAGGACACTTGAAGTTGTCTTCTGACTGCTACATTCACACATGCACACATGCACGACACCTGGCATTAGAGAGATGGCTCAGAAATTAAGAGCACACACTGCTCTTGCAGAGGACCTGAGTTCAGTTCACAAGAACCCACAAGAAGTGGATCAAAACAGCCTGTAACTCCAGGGGATTAGCACCTTCTTCTGGTCTCTGAGGGCACCCTAATAGACTTGGATATACTCACACAGGCATCTGAAACACACCAGGCACCAGGACTGGTTTGTTTTGTTTTTTTTTTTTCTGTGCAGCTAATGTTTTCTAAATTGAAAAACATCCCATTTAGTTGAGTATGATGGCCCACATCTATAATCCCAGACTTGGCATGTGAGGGGCAAGAGGATCAGAAGTTTGAGGTTATGCTTGGCTACACACAAATTCAAGGCCAGCCTGGGCTATACAATAACTCTATCTTAAAAAGAGAAAAATATGGGCTGGTGAGATGGCTGAGTGGGTAAATGCATTTTGTCTTAGTTAGGGTTCTGCTGTGAAGAGACACCATGACCACGATAACTCTTATAAAAGAAAATGTTTAGTTGGGGTGGCTCAATTACAGTTCAGAGGTTCAGTCCATTATCATCATGGTGAGGAGCATGGTGGCGTGTGGGCAGCATGGTGCTGGAGAGTAACTGAGAGTCCTAAATCTCAAAGGCAATGGGAAGTGGACTTGACATGGGCGGTACCTTGAGCATATGTGAGACCTCAAAGCCTGTCCCCACAGAGATGACACACTTACCAACAAGGCCAGCTCTACTCCAACAAAGCCACGCCTCCTACGGGTGCCAGTCCCTTTGATCTTATGCTGGCCAATTACATTTATACTACCAGCCTGATGACCTCATTTTAGTTCCAAGAACCCACATGGTAGAAAGAGAAAAGGTGTTTTCTGACCTCTGCATGTACACTGTGGCATATTCATGGACACACAGGCTACAGTAAATTAAAGATAAAAGGTAAAAATTTCATTTAAAAGGAATTTGAAGATGCTCCTGGTTTTCCACCCGCACCTCATCTTCATGTATAACTTTTATTTAATTAACTTTAATAATGTAATTAGCTATTCCAAGTGAATCACTCAACAAGCAAGTGTTTTGGTAGTAACTCACATATAACCATATGGTCCGAGTCCAACCCAACTCAGTCCCTCACTTCAGATGACTTATCTTATATTCCATCCTGTTCTGTGACATTGTCTCTGTTCTGTATCAATAGGGCAAACCAGCTCAGCAGGTTTAACATTTAACAGATCCTTAAATGGCCTCACTTGGCAGAGATGAGTGCTCGGATTAAATGCTATTTCTTGTAGCAAATTTTTTTTATGTTTAGGAAGAGTTCAAATATAGCTAAAATATTATTCATCTTGAAGCCATCACCCACCAGCCTAGATGTAACTTCCTTCTACACATTCTGGAAACCCTAGCAGGATGGGACTCTCAGGCTGACTAAGAGAATCTCTGCCGCAGCTGGCCCACCTCCTCCCCAGTACTGGTTAGTGTTTTCTGCTGGGGGCTGCAATGGTTCCTGAGTCTTTCTTCTAGTCGAGACACAGGCTGCTGGTAGTCATCCCTCCCAACACTGAGTTTGTTTCTAAGCCATCCTAGGCTGTGAGGAAGTGACTGAGGAACTGCAGAGATGGCTCAGAGGTTAAATAGCATGCACTGCTTTGTTCTTCCAGATGACAGGAGTTGGATTCCAGCATCTACATCAAGTGATTCACAAGTGCCTGCAACCCCAGCTCCAGGCAAATCTGCCCCTTCCGTTTTCTGTTGAAGTAGTGAAAGTGTCTTATATTTTCTGCTATCAGGAAAGAAAAAAGAAACCTTTCCCCTTTTTTTGGTTTTTATTTCTGAGTGTATGTTTTCTGTGTGTTCTGTCAATGTGAGTGAAGTGCTTTTAGAGGCCAGAAGAGGGCACCAGATCCCCTAGAGCTGATGTTACAGGTGAGTGCTGAACTTGGAGCTCAGAGCTTGTAAGAAGCAGCAAATATGCTTAATCACTGACTTGTCTTTCCAGTCCCATCAGGAAAATCTTCTTCTTCTTCTTCTTCTTCTTCTTCTTCTTCTTCTTCTTCTTCTTCTTTTCTCTCTCTCTCTCTCTCTCTCTCTCTCTCTCTCTCTCTCTCTCTCTGCATGTGCATAGGGGTGGGGATGAGACACGTGGGGTGGGGTGGGAGTGGGGTGTTAAGACAGAGTGTAACTGCTCTAGCTATCCTGAAACTTGCTCTATAGACCGGGCTGACCTCAAACTCACAAAGATCTGCCTGCCTCTGCTGGGTCTAAAGGTATGCACCATCACTGCCTGGCCCCATCAGGAAAATCTTATCTGATGCAGTTCATCAGTTTTGTTAGTATGAAAGCTACACCAATTGTTACTCTGTTGGATCAGGGCATTTGGGCTTACCTGAATCCATGTTCAAGGGCTACTAGCACTGGTATTTGGCTCCAGAATAGACTATGTCTTATTCTCTAAATCAATAAAGATTTCAAGCTTTATTACCTTGTTATCTTTAGTTTCTTTACATTTCTCTAAACCGGTCTTGTGTCTGTTTTTCTATCTTTGACAATAATGAATTGTGAGCTCTTACCCTAACAGGTTTGCTTTTCGTTGCATGGAATTTCTTCACTTACAAATTTCTAGCTACTACCTACTAACCCTAGTTTGGTATCTCTTTCCTCCTGCTATCCTTTTACACTCCTAATTGTAATCCCTCTTAGGTTTCATTCTATGAACATCAATCCAAAAACAGAACTCTCACCCCAAAGAGAATAAGATAAAATAGAGAGTCCCTAACCAAGGCACTTTTAAATGTGTTGGTGGGGACGTTCAGTAAGCAGGCTAAGGTAAAGGGAGATTTGGTGGAATCTGATGATAGAAACTGAGGTTCTGTTTGTACTTTTCAAAGGATTTTTTCTAATGGTCCCAGGATGTTAGGTCACATACAGAGGAAAGCAATAAATGGTTATTAAAAGGGCCAGAGATGGCCCGAGATGATTTGGCCCTAGACTTGTGATAGTCCGAACTCTCCACATCACCCTTGCAAAAGATCCAGGCTAAGATTCAGTCTTTTCAGGAACGTCTGCACAAGCTGACATTGACAAGGCCTCCCTTTTTCTCCCTACAAAGTCTTTTGAGCCATTCATGAGGGCAGGTAGAGAGAATGAAAACAGCCAGTCAGACGAGAATGTCGTCTCCCTTTGCAGGAAGGTAAATTACAGTCAAGAGTGTGAAGATGGTATTTTATCGGGTGGTATAGGAGCTCTTGGGAAATTGTAGTAAGCCCTCCCCTCTCCTCCCTTCCTGGTATTTGTGATCCTTCTGTATTGACTGACCTGTGAGAGCAACACATTGTAACAAAAGGCTAAGGAGGAGGTTTTGCTAATGAATGTTTGTCTTGCAAGCATAAAGACTGGTATTTGATCCTCGGAACCTAAGCTAAATTAATCAAGTCTAGCCTGGTTGGTGAGAAACAGAATGTATCAAAAGAAACACTGTGGGTGGGCTGAGAGCTGAACACTTACTGCTCTCTGGGGTGGTGTCAGAACTTGGATATCAACAGAAGGAACCTCCTGGAATGTGCTTTTCTAGCTCCCTGCCTCTTCTCTAAAAAAGTAACTGGATGGAGGGGTTCTGTGTGGCTTACCTGGGCATGTCATACGGAGGGTAAACCGTGATTGTGGGGGATGCCTGCCCGATTATTGGCTGTTGTGTGACACTAGAGAGACATCCACAAACATCTAATCATAGGTAAACAATGACAGGCCAAATTAATATCACCAAAGTTCAACTTGGGAAGCCAATGAGTTTTGGGTTATTTACAGGAGTATAGGAGAGGTGTTACTTACATCAACTGCATCACCAATAGCCTCTTCTAGGTAGCACAATTGATGTAAGAGTCTCTGTCTCCCTAGCAGTCAGTCCTTTGTGCTTCCAAAACCTTGACAAAGGAGGAAGCTTGTGCATCTTGTCAGTTTCAGGGACTTTCTTAGGCTTGTGAGTTGTTTGCTTCTTGGTTTTTTGTTTGTTTGTTTTACTATTTTTCTACATTTATTTAGTGTGTATATAGTTTCACATGTGCCAAGGCACAAATCGTGAAGGTCGAAAGAGAACTTCTAAGAGTTGCTTCTCACCTTCCATTAGGGATCCTTCCATGTAGGGCTCAACTCAGGTGATGAGGTTAGTGTTAAGCACCTCTACCTGCTGACTCATCTCTTTGTTCTTAGTAGTGGTTTGTGTGTGTGTGTTTTTTTGTTGTTGTTTTGGTGTTTTGCTTTCTTGAGACGGGTCTCACTATATAGCCCTGTTGGCTTGGAAGTCACTATATAGACCAAGATGGCCTTGAACTCAAAGGGACCCACCTGCTTTTGTCTCCAGAGTGGATCCAGGCATGCACTCACACACTTGGCTTGAGACCCTCCCCTGCATTTAAAAAATTAATTAATTCATTTTACATTCCTACCACAGCCTCCTTTCCCTCCTTTTCTTCCACTTCCTTCCCTCCCCCACCTCCCAATTAATCCACCCCTCCTCTGTATCTGTCCAGAAAGGGGCAGACCTCCCACAGGCTTGAGTAGATTATAGCATATCAAGCTGCCATAAGACCAAACTGTTATGCCTCCACGTAAGAATTTCCACACTTGCCACCAGGGAGGCTGGACACACTGTGAAGAGTAAGGATTTTATATTATACACAGATTCTGTGGGAACCCGGTAGATAGCCTAGCTCAGGAGCAGCAGAAGGGCTAAGGGTCCCCCGCCCATTTTCTTTAAAGAAAAACCTAGGTAATCAAGATGCGACACACCTTGGCATTCCAGAATTGGGCAAAGGGGTAAGGTGCTTCAGCCAGTGGAGTTTTCTGGTGCAAATCCAACCTTTGAATCCATTGGCTGCTGCGGAAGTTCACTCACAGGCCTGCGCCCTGCCCCCGGGTATTACAGTGCAAATGAATGCCTATCCTTACATAAACACCTCCCCTGTATTCAGCAAGGCAATCAATCATGAGGAATAGGTTCTCAAAAGCCAGCCAAAGCCCCAGGGACAGCCCTTTCTTAACAGAGTTCCCTTTAGAACTTCCAGAATCTTGAGGTGTTTCCCTCCAGGAATCCCTCAACTTGGAGGAACCGGCTTCACAACCCGGTCTCCTGGACTGTGATCCCCCCTTTTTGCCTTACTGTCTGCTTTCTCCTGTTCCTGCCCCCTCTGGGTGCTTCTTTTACAACAGCCCGTAAGTTTTGCTCCATTTCGTCTGGCAGGGAACCTAGAGTAAGGACAGAGAATAGAAATAAATGATTTACATGTAGATGTTCCAAATGGAAGACCCTCAAATTAAACAAACAGTTTCCTTTGGTTAAATCCAAGACCCATTGTTCTTGGGACTTCAGTGGGTTTATAGCTAACTGTATGCCAAGCACCCCCGTGAGCCCAAGACAAAGAAGACATTCTCCATCTCTCCAGGTTGGTCCTCTGAGTCCTAGCGTCTGTTGGGGGTGTTTGAAACACACAGTACTGGGTTTGTGAACTGACAGTAACTGTTCTTTCTGGGAATGGGAGAGACCATCCTCTTAAAATCGTGGTGATTGTGGGGCCAGGGCTATCCTTTCATAGATACCCTTTTACATCTCAGGACTCTTGAAAAGTGTGCTGTGCTGTTAATGGGAATGTAAATTAGCTCAGCCATTATGGAAACAAGTAAGGATGTTCCTCATAAAATTAAAAATAGAACTGCCATATGATCCGGCAGTCTCATTACTAAGTATATATCCAAAAGAAATGAAGTCAGGATCCTGAGGGGAGGTGTGTGCTCCATGTCACTGCAGCATCATTAATAATAGCCAAGATGGGAAGTCAGCTTAAATATCTATCAAAAGGTGAATGAGTAAGGAAAACATGGCACACACACACACACACACACACACACACACACACACACACACACACAAATGTGGAATATTACTTAGCCTTAAAAGAGAAAGAAATCCTGTCATTTTGTGATTGATTGGATGAAGTCAGAGGGTATTGTGTTATGTGAAATATATTGAGCACAGAAAATAAATATATTACATTATCTAATTATACATGAAGTCCTAAAAATCCAGCACATTAAAGTAGAGAACAGAACAGTAGTTTTCAGGACCTGAGCTGTGGTATGTAATAAAAGTACACAAACTTTTATTAAAATAGGAATATATTCAGAATATCTATTGTATTACATGGTGACTATAGTTAATATTAGTTCTGCTTTTGTTTATATTTTGCTCCTTGCAGTGGTAAAAATAGACTCCAGAGGGCTGGAGAGATGGCTTAGTGGTTAAGAGCACCGTCTGCTCTTCCAGAGAACCCGGGTTCGATTCCCAGCACCCACATGGCAGCTAACAACTGTCTGTAGTTCCAGTTCCAGGCAAACACCTTGGCAAATAAATAAATAAATAAGTTTAAAAAAAATGAAAAAAGAAATAGACTCCAGAATATCTCAAAATGCTAGGGAGACGCTCTATAACTAGGCATGGCCCTAAGTATCCTTGAAAGTTGTTAAAAGGGTAGATTGTTAAAAAAAATATTTTTAGGAGTATGTGTGTTTTGCATGCATGTGTGTCCACTATCTGCATGCTTGGTGCCCTTGGAGGCCAGAAGAGGACATTGAAACTGGAGTTACAGATTTTTGAGAGCTATTGGGTGGATGTTGGAAATAGAATCTAGTTCCTCTAGAAGAGCAGCCAGTGCTCTTAACCACTGAGCCATCTCTCCACCCCTAAATTCTAATATTCTTGAACTGTGGTAGACTGTGTGAGGTACATCCAGCAATTATTTTCAATGAGAAATAAAAGGAAAAATGAACTCTCAGCTTGGAGATGCTGGCCTCATTTGGGGGTTAGTTAATACACTATCTAGTTCATTTCTGGGACTTCTGGTGTCCATGGTCCTACAATATCCTTGAAAGAGCTGTGGCTGGTGTGATGTATGTGTGCCATAAGCAGAGGACAGCCTTCGGTTTTACAGTAGGCTTTCAAGCTAAACTGGTTGGTGTACATGAACTTTATCAGGAATAAATCAATTTTATGGTAATGATTTGTTTCTGTTTACCACTCCACTGTTCATTTCATGTCTGTGTGTACATGTTGTGTGCAGTACATATGCACGTGTGCATGTGTTTGTGGTGTATGTGGAAGCCTGAGGTAAAGGTTGAGTGCCTTCCTCAAACAGATTCTCCACCTTTCAAATTTTTATTATTCATGGAGTCTAGAACTTAGGGATTTAGGAGTCCTGCCCAGGTTCATTTGCCTGTGCCATTACAGCCATATCCTTCTGCAGCTTCTTTGGAAGTGAGGTTTTCAAGCTAGGCGTCTATGTGTGTGCCAAGTGTGGCTATGAATTGTTCTCCAGTCGCTCAAAGTATGCCAGCATTTCACTCTTCCCCGTGGCCAGCATTCACTGAAACAAACCATCCATGCACACAGGGTGACTAAGCACCCTGAGAAAATTGACCTGACCTGAAGCTTTAAAGGTGTCCTTCAACAAATGTGGCAATGGGCTGGGCCATGAGCTCCTGAATAATGGCCTCAAGTGTGCAGAGTCCCGATTCTGAATATTTGCAGCTCAGTGAAGTTTATTCCTAGAAGCAGAGAAGCTTCTGCCTCCCAGGGCGCTAGGCTATGCAGGAGAAGAACGACATTGGGGATGCCTTGGTCACCGAATGATCTGCTTTGGTTAAATCCTTCTAAATCAGCCAGGGTGGAGATGATCTGTGACCTTCAGGGAGGGGAGTGGGCTGCTGTCTTTGCCATTGGACCTTTGTCTTCTGGCAGAGAGAACAGAACTGTTTCACAGTCTAGATTCATCTTGGGAAAATGACCGTTGCTCCATTATCTGACCAGTGTAGCAGGGGTTTTCATCTCACCACGGTGGTCTCCAGTTCATACCTGCAGAGGTGTCCCCTCCTGAGATAAAGCCACCGTACCTTACTATATGTGCTTGGAGGCTCTTGACATCTGGGAGTATGGGAGATGACGTTGAAACCCACCCTACCTTGAATCCTTTCCAGAGTAACCAAATGAAAATTAGTAAACATGCAGTCTGGGCTAGTTGCTACATTTTAAAAAAAAATATTATTCATTCATTTGTTTATTTTTGTTGTTTTGAGACCGTGTCTCTCCATGTAGCCCTAGCTGTCTTGTAAGTTGCTGTGTAGATGCGACTGTCCTTGAACTCACAGAGATCCATCTGCCACTGCCTTCCAGGTGCTGTGAACCAGCATGCTAGCTTCCAACTTTCAAAAAAAAAAAAAAAAGATGAGCTTTTATTAATTAATTAATTAAAAATTTTGTGTGTGCATATGCACCTGTAGGTTCCTGTGGAGTCTATAAGAGGGTGTCATTTTCCCTGGAGTTGGAGTTCCTGGCTGTTGTAAACTGCCTGATGTGGGTGCTGGGAGCTGAACAATGTCCTCTGCAGCAGCAACAACTCAGCCTCTGAGCCATAGCTGCAGTGCCTCCACCTTGGATTTCTGACAGAGTTTCTCACTGAAGCGAGAGTTCATAGATTGGCCAGACTGCCTGGCTAGCAAGCCTTAGGAATTTGTCTGTCCTCACCTACTCCTCTAATGCTGGAATATAGATACACGCTGCCATGTCTACCTTTGACATGTGTGGGGGTTCTGCATTCAGGCTCACATGTTTGTATACTAAGCACTTTGCCTCCAGAGCCATCTCTCCAGCCCCTTGATTAGTCTGAATGATGTCACTGTGAGCGGTGGGAAAAGCCCACACTGTCATTGCTCCAGAGCCACACACTCTGCACGGCAAGCCCACCTTAGGCAGAGGGACCAGCTCTGATACTTAATTCTGGAGAGTCATCCCTCGTGCAGAAAGAGGGAACTGGCAAAGGAACTCATGAACACGGGTGCTCTGTTCTCCTTACAGTGATGGAAAGGTGATTCCCTCAGCATGGCTGACTGGGAAATGGGCCTGGCCTAGACCTCAGAGCTCACTGAATGATGGCCGTCTGAGGCCACTTCCTCTAGTAAGGAGACCTGTCAGGTATTTCTGCTTATTTTTCTATATTAGAGACATGACCTTTCAGGCTATGACTACTGCGTGGCTCATATGGTTTCCTAGACTGCTCCAGCCCTCCTTACCCCTTGGAAACTGTGTTAACCCATGACTTCATTGTATCAGATTTCCAGTTCTTCATTTTCATGGCCTGTGGGGTACCCTCCGGAAGCTATTGTTTGCCACACCTTCCTTTTTTCCCTTTTCCCTACAGCTGTTGATACATTGGTTCTCAGTAAACAGCCATTGAATTGAATCTTCCATGTCTCAAAATGAACAAGGAAACTTGGTGGTGTCTAAGCCTGGATCTTGCAAAGTGGCATCTGAAGCTCTGCCATTCTCTTCTGGTTCTGTTGTCTAATTCACCAGGGTGGTGGGATTTTAGGACCCAGAACTAGATACATTAAGAAAGCCTTCCTGCTCTGTAGCTCCAAATGGAATCCCATGTTTCCTGGCACTTTGGGGCCCCTCTGCTCCCTCAGAAGTCATAGCTTGAAGCGAAGAACTCCAGTTATGCCTGACCATCTTGCAGGCATGGATTTAGCTGGGCTGTGTACTTTTCTGTTTGTATTCTGTTAAGACCGGAGTACTACCTCTGGGCAGGTCTAGAAGTCATCCTTCCTTTTTTCAAAAATTGTCTTTGTTTAAAATAGGGTCTCATTAATCTCAGGTTATCCTCAGACTCACTGTGTGTGTTGGTCAGTGTTCTCTAGAAGAACAGAACTTAGACTATCCAAACAGAGTGGCTCACAGGCTGTGTGTGTGTGCGGTCCAGCTAGTCTCCAGCAATGGCAATCTCCTAATCGAAAGGCCAAGAATCTGGGAGTTGTTTGATCTGGATGTCTCAGCTGGTCTTCCATCTACATTGGAATCCTGAAGAAGCAGGTTCTAATGTTGCACCTGCATGCCAAAGAGCCGGACTGGCGAGGGACGTCGGGGTTGAAAACAGCACTCAGGACACCATCTTGGGTTTCATGCAGGAGGAGCCTTTATTCCACAGCACTCTCACAGCTTTTATACCCTCACTAGCCGTTGCAAAACATGGGGTCAAGGAAGGGTCACCTTGTATCAGGAAGCTAATCAGCACAAACAGAAAACCACAGGGGTGAGAACCCATCACACATTCTCAGGAAGCACAAATTGCAAAACAACTGAGGGGAACAAAAGGGCACTTGTAAGTTCAACCATGGCTTTGCAGCCAGGTTCCAACATTCTAACACCACTGAAGATGCCTCTGCAACAGGATAGATGAACTTATCAGTGAGAGTAAGGTCAAGCAGGCAAACAAGGAAATCTTCCTCCTTCCATTTTCTTTTATACAAGCTGTCACCAGAATTTAGCGTGGTCAAGATTCAGGGTGGGTCTTCCAACCTCAAATGGGCCAATCAAGAAAAATCCCAGCTGCTTGGATTTTAATTGATTTCAGAGTAGTAAAGTTAATACACAAGATTAGCCATTACACTATGCAACTATAATGACCTTGAACTCATGAGTGCTAGGATTTGAGGCATATATGCATCACTGTACCCAGTTTAACTCATTGCTATGGATGCTATTCATGCATTCTAAGTGTCATTACAAACTGTCACCTTAACACAACTAGAGAAAATCTTCAGTTGAGAAATTGCCTAGATCAAATTGATCTGTGTCTAGGGAAATTGTCTTCATTGCTAATTGATGTAGGAGGGGCCAGCACACAGTGGGCAGCACCATCCCCTAGGCAGGTACTTCTAGACTGCATAAGAAAACTAGCTGAGCATGCTGAGCTTGAGCATGAGCCTGAGATCCAGTCAGCATCATTACTCCATGATTTATATTTTGGGTCTTGCCTTGACTACCTTCAGTGATGGACTGTGACCTAAAAGTGTAAGCCAAATAAATCCTTTCCTCCCACAAGCACTTTTTTTAGTCAATGTATTTTAATCTCAGCTGCCATGGTCCCTGCCATGGTGATAATGGACTAAATCTCTGAAGCTATAAGCAAGCTCTAATTAAATGATTTTTAAAAAATAAGAGTTGCCCATGGTAATGGTGTCTCTTTATAGCAGTAGAACAGTGACAAAGATAGAAATTGATACCAGGAGTGGGGTGTTGCTGCGATAGACCTGACTATGTTATTTGTTAGCAGAGTGAAGACTTTGAGACTTTAGATTAGTAAAGCAGTTGAACACTTTAATTGGGGCATAATACCAGTAGGAGCATGGAAGACAGTCCTGAGGGTAATTTGGCCTGTGGGAGCCCAGATCAAGAAGTTTCAGATGGAAGAAATATTAGTAAGTAGCCTAGAGTCTGCTCTTGTGAAATTTTGGAGAAGAATGTGGCTGCTTTCTGCCCTTGTCAAAAAAAAAAAAAAATCCACCTGAGGCTAAAATGAGAACAGTTTTGGTTTAATGACTTTGGCAGAGAAGATTTCAAGACACCTTAATACTGACATTGTTTGTGGTTATTAGTGCTCACTCTTGTGTAGATCTATAATGAAAAAGAACAAGCTGAGCAAGGAAAAATACAAAATGTACAGTTAGAGGAGAAAAGGAGCACCAGGAAGTGTAATGGAACCAAGTTCAGTGTTCAAGGAGAGTAAAAGGTCAAAAAGAAAAAAAAAATCCTGATGTTAAACAGAATAAAGGGAGTGGTGACCTCAGGGCAAGACCTCCTTCAGCTTAGTTTTCATTTTGTGAAAAGGAATTAAAGAAAAACTTAAGCAGTGAAGGAGACCATAAAGGCCAGAAAGCTGATAAAAATGTAACTGGATGAAGGAGCTCATATACCAGCCCCAGCAGACAACAGAACTTGGCAGTTTCAGGCACGTGGTAATAGCTTTAGAGGCACGGATACAAGAACGGGGTTATGGAAACTCCTTCTTAGGCTAAGGAAAGCCACTGAGGACAGGTGTGTGTCAGGACTGTACACCATGGAGACCCAGAGAAGCCAATGTGTGAAGGCATGAAGGTGAAATCTGGACTGTGTTGGAGACTTCAAGATACTGAAGATGCCAGAGCCGTGGGATACCCTGCCAAGGAAAGACTTGGTATGGAGCAGCCAAAGAGAAAAGAAGTGCTGCAGTCAACAAGGCTGGAAGGAGTGGAAGCTCTGAAGAGCTCTTTGACAGCAGGCATGGAGATGCAGAATTCTGAGTTTGCTCTGCTGGGTTTCATTATTACTTTAGCCTAGTATTTTCTCATTTCCTTTTCTTTCCTATTGGAATGGTGATATATATTCTGTCCCATTGTATGTTGGAAGTATATGGTTTGCTTCTTGATTAAGCAATTGCCATGAATCTCAGAAGAGGCTTTAGACTTTGGACTTTTAAGCAGTGTCGAAACTGATGAACTATGGGAGCTTTTGAAGTTGGACTGAATACATTTTCACATTATGATATGGCTATAAGCCTGTGAGGGCCAGGGAGTAGTTTGACTAAGAATGGTTCCCATAAGCTATATATTTGAATGTTTAGTCACCAAGGAGTGGCACTATTTGAAAGGATTATAAGGATTAGAAGGTGTGGCCTTTGCCCAAGCCCGGTCTAGTCTCTCTTTGCTGACAGATTAGGATGAGACTCTTAGTTACTTCTCCAGCACCAAACCTGCCCACCTGCTACAATGATCCCCGCCACCATGATCCCCATCATGATTATAATGGACTAAACCTCTGAATCTGTAAGGGAGCCCCAGCTAAATGCTTTATTTTTTGAGTTACTGTAGAAATCGAATGTCTTCACAGCAATAGAACAATGACTGAAACATATGGCAAAGTCTTCAGGAACTGAGCTATCTTCACAGCTCCAGAGCCTGCCATCGCTCTGTTTTGAAGAATTTTCATCAACTATTAATCTCTAAAATAAATTTATTTATTTATGTGCATATGCCATAGCACCTGTATGAATGTCAGAGAACAATCTGTGGGAATTAATTCTCTACATATGCCATGTGGTCTTAGGATGGAACTCAGGTGGCAAGCACACTTACCTACTAAGACATCTTGCTGAGTCCCCGACAATCTCTTATTTGTTTTATAGGTGCGAGTGTTTCTGCCAGTGTGTATGTCTGTGTTCCACATGTGTATCTAGTGCCTAAGGAGGTCAGAAGTGGCCATTGTATCCCCTGGAACTGGAGCTATAGGTGCTGGAATTGAACCTGTGTCCTCTAGAACAGCAGCTAGTGCCCTTAACCTCTGAGCCATCTCTCTAGCCCTGCCCTGAGACCATCTCTTAAGAAGTAATTATTCATATGTGTTTTCTAGATGGGAAATCAACTCTTGAAGAAATTAAGGACTGTGGGAGGTTGTCTGGATTGTTAATTGAGGGAGGAAACTATGACTTTAATGTAGATGGCATCATTTTTGGGGCTGGGCCTGGAGTATGTAAGAACAGAGGGAGAGAGCTGAGAGCAAGCAACTACCTATAAATTTATCCTCTTGCTTCTAACTGTGAATGTGATACTTTAAATTCCTGCCTTGACTTCCCTGCAATGATGGACTGTAACCTTGAACTACATGACAAATCAATCCTTTCTCCCCTAAGTTACTTTTTGTCAGGATTATTCTTTGTCACAGCAGCAGAAATGAGACTAGACCACCTGCCTTCAGTGTTGGTGGGACACCTACCACACGAAGGTGCCACACTGAACACATAACATGTTATTCTGTTAAGGCCTTATAAGAAGCCTACTGTGATGAGTAATTTCACTTGGCAAGTTGATGAGATCTGGAATCACATGGATTTGAGCCTCTGGGTTTGCCTAAAAGGGATTATCTTGGTAAGACACCATGCTCATGCTGTGGAATAATTCTTCTGTACACTGTGAAGATGTGTTGTTTTCATTATTAATAAAGAGCTGACTGGCCAATAAGTAGGCAGAAAGAGATTAGGCGGAAGAGCCAAGCTGAGATGGGGAGTCACCAGTCAGATGCTAAGGAAGCAGGAGATGAACATGCCGTGCTGGAAAAGGTACCACTGTGTGGTAGAGCATAGATAAGAAATATGGGATAATCTAAGTTATATTAACTTATATTAATTATTATATTATATTATATTATATTAATAACAAGCTGAAGCTATTTGACAAACATTTATAGTTAATAATAAAACTTTGTGGTTATTAGGGAGCTGGCTGGCAGGACAGAGCTGACAGGTAGGGCAGAAAAACCCCACCTACATACTCTGGGCTGGGATCTTTGACTTTATGAAAAGGAAAAAGTGAGGTGACATCAGTGTTCATCTCTTTTTGTGTCCTGATTGTAGATACTTTATGACCAGCTTTCTCAAGTAGTTCAAGATGGCATAATTTTCCTGCCCACTTGGACTGTATTCTATAACTGTGAGCCACTGAACTCTCTTCCCCTTTGACTTCCTGTGTGTGAGTATTTTATCAGAATACTCACACAGAAACAGAAAAGCAGCTAAGCTACCTACAAGACAATTATTGGCACCTGGCTTCCACATAGAAACTGGGAGACCTGAGTTTTTGAGGGATGGAGGCTTAGAAAGACTAAGTAGCTGGTCTAGAGTCACAGAACTAGGAAGAGGCAGAAGCAGAGCTGGGACCAAGTGTTCTGTGCAGGGTCTGTGTGACAAAGGACAATGTGGGTGCTACAGAAGCCCAGAGAAGAGGCTGGGAAGATTGTAGATACCTACAGATCACCCTGATAATGCTTCAGCACCTCTTTAGGAGCAGCCAAATACACAGAGTGAGAAATAGAGAGCATTAGTAGGTCAGGTCTGCACAGGACTCCTCTGCGGGAGCAGGAGGGAGGAGGCCATTGAGAGGGGCAGGCAGCTGTTGTGAATTGGACAGAAGTTCTCCGACAGACACCTACAACTGAGCAGCTTCATCCTCAAGTTCTTCCATAATGACCTCTATTGAGGCTGGTTCACATAAAAATATTTATCTCCAATGAGAACAGAAATGAAAATATCTCAGGGAACAGAGAGGAAAGAAAAGACGACATCAGGGCACCAGGAGCCGGAATCTCAGCCATCTGGAATCCTGCTGAGTTTTGGAGGCCTATTCCAGAGTCTCAGGTATCTTGCCAAGATGTTTGTTTTCAAAGGAGAGGGAGAGAGGGGATAAATTAGTGTTGCCTGCTATTATAACACACCAGGTCCTCTTCGCCTTGGCATTTATAGGCTTCCTGACAATGGCCTGGATAGCATGTGTTGAGATAGCAGAGAAGCAATGAGGAGGCACAACAATGGAGTGATTGAGCTGTGCCTCCCTGGGTTCTTAATACCATTGCTGCCTGTAGCCATATGCTCCTGCGCGGCGCTGACAAGCCTGGCCCGCTTTCAAAGGAATTCCTACACCCAGCCCTTGCATTCGTCATTATGGCTCCGGATTGCCGGTGCTCTGCATAGGAGACATGAATTTATGAAAATTCTTAAATGTTTCCCCATTAGGAGAATGCCTGCAATGGCTGATAAACAGCAAATCTAGTTTATTGTCAAGTAATGAAATGCATTTCTCTTCCTTGAAATAGGATGTCTTACTGCTTGAGTAGGTTCCAGCAGCTGCGTAAGAGGGAATCAAATGGCTTCTTTTTTAGCCTGTTTGGTTGTTCCTTACCACCCCCACTGCCACTTTTTAAAAGAGAATGAAAACAGACCCAATCTGCTGAGGACGCCAGCTCTGACATGCAGCACGGACCTTGTTTATGCAGTGGCCACCACCCAAGGCGTTTGCCATTCTGTGCCACCATGGGGATCCCACTGGACTGTGCCTCTCCATATCTTCTCTGTCTCTCCCCATCCATTTTCTTTTCCTTTTTTCACATGCTAACTTGGCTGTATTTCGTGAATCTGTCCCTGAGGCTGAAAAGTGGTAGCAGACCACTAACTACGGTTGGAGGCTGGGAGATCCCGCACTCAGGTGGGCCTCCTTAAACCTGCAGAATCCCTGACCCAGCCTCCAATGGGATGGACATCGTACCTAATGTTCTAAAGAACATGAAGCTGTAAGCATACTATGTATTTAGTTAAGGCTGTGGAGCAAGGTCAAATCAAAGAAATGAATGCTGAGTAAAAACAGGATCCTCTTATTTGAAAATTCCTGAGTGGATGGCATGTGCAGAGGCTGGGGGTTGCTAGGCATTTGTACGTCCCCATAAAGCAGGCTAATAATTCAAGGACACCCTTGGGTACTGAGGCACATGATAGCACATTCGGTGTATGCTATAAAACTTTGCTCTCCTCATGCGAGTCAATGGTAAATCTGGTTCAGTACCTAGAGAGGGAAACAGACTTTCAACTAAACTTTGTTTCTGTCTCTGTCTCTGTCACACACACACACACACACACACACACACACACACACCTCAGACTGGCCTTGAACTCACTCTACAGTCAAATCCCTGATCCTCCTGCCTCCACCTACCAAGGGCTGGGATCACCACACCTGATTTGTGCAGTGTTATGGAGAATAGAACCCTTTAAGTATTTTTTATGTTTCTAATGTGTATAAATGTTTTCTGCAAATACGTCTCTGTGTGACATATATGCCCCATGTCCACATAGCCTCAGAAGTGAATTACAGGCAGTTGTGAACTGCCATGTGAGTTCTGGAACTGAACCTAGGTCCTCTATAACAGTACTCTTAACCATGGTGCCATCTCTGCTCCTTTCTTTTCTTTAAAGAATTATTTTCTTGAGAATGTCATATGTATACAATATACTATGGCCATTACACCAAAATTTCCTCTTTCCACTCCACCCATATTCCCCCACCATGTCCCCTTTTCAACCTCATGCCCTCTTTTATTTTAATATTCTACTGTTTGGATTTAGCGTTGCTGTATGCACATGATGGAGGGCCTTCTACTAAAGCATGAATACCCAATTAGTGGTCACTTCCCCATTGTTTGTCCCGAGCACACACTCTAGACCAGGAAAGGTTGAAAGGTTGGTGCTACTTCAGTCCTCCCAAGGACATTAAAGTCACCGTGGGGAGCCTCGGTTTGAATCAACGGCCAGCTGGTGTCTCCTGAATCAGCTGTTCTTTGCCTCCTATTCTGTTACCTTTTCATCATCAGAGTTATTAGCTGCCATTGGAGACCGCCATTTCCAGATGATGCCCGTTCCTCCTCCAGTCTATCATATTCTAATGTTCCTCTAGCTATGGTACGGGTGATAAATTTAGCTACCACCTCCACACCCACTTACAATAGTGGGAAGTGGGACCTGGCGAGAGCAGGAACTTTACCATAACTAGTACTTTAAAGGAAAGGAAAAGAGGAAGGTAATTATCCAATCATCAAATACTCCAGAAGCAACACAGAAATGATCATGGCTATGCTAATCCACATGTAAATTTGGTCCTCTCATCAAGACAGAAACTGGGAGAGTATCCATGACTTAAGACTTTCCAATGATCCAAACCACCAACAATCTAAAGTAATTTGAATGTTTACTTATTTATTTGGGAGAAAAGTTTGTAATGAGGTCAGAGGGCAAGAGCCAATTCTCCATTCTATCCTGTGACTTAGGCTATCAGGCTTGGCAGCAAGAGCCTTTACCCCTGAGCCATATTACTGCCACTTCCTCCACTTTGAGACAAGGTCTCATGTATCCCAGGCTAGCCTTGAACTCCCTATGTGACCACTTGTGACTTTGAATTTCTGATCTTTCTGTCTTTACCTCACAAGCCCTGGGATTACAGGTGTGTGCTACCACTACTTTGGCACCGAGAGCTGACCTAACTGTCTAACCACATCCCTAGCCAGAGGCAATCATTTTTAAAGTAATCCTCATTCCAATTATAATTCTCTTTAGAATAAAGTAATCTCCACTTGTTTCCTGTATGGCCTTGACTACTTATAGGTCATAGTGTGGTTTTTCTTTTGGCTGTACTTTTTTTTTTCTATCTATGTAATGAAGTACCCTGCTCTTAGCAATAGATTTTCTTCTCAGCCTCCCCTTTCATGATGAATTTTTAAAGACAGATTTTTAGGGTACACTCTGTGGGACTCCAGAATATGGTGGAACAAAATGTTGCTATTATTTTTAACCCCCATGTGCCCTCAGGGTGGTGGGATCTTTGGTTTGTGCTAAGTCTAAATAGTCATCTGTAGTGTAACAGTCTTGTGCATTCTTAGGGTACAATT
>PVIH01004576.1:0-112494 GCA_004025045.1 Sigmodon hispidus
ACCAACATACACCACATTGTGCAGACAGCCTGAGCATCATCGCCAACATACACCACATTGTGCAGACAGCCTGAGCATCATCGCCAACATACACCACATTGTACAGATAGCCTGAGCATCATCACCAACATACACCACATTGTACAGACAGTGTGAGCATCATTACCAACATACACCACATTGTGCAGACAGCCTGAGCATCATCGCCAACATACACCACATTGAACAGACAGTGTGAGCATCATCACCAACATACACCACATTGTGCAGACAGCCTGAGCATCATCGCCAACATACACCACATTGTACAGACAGTGTGAGCATCATTGTCAGCTAAGGAATGACAGGAAGCACCCTGAAACCCAAAGCTCCCAGAGTTCAATCCAGGGCTAGTCTTAGAAGCAGGCCCTTGGAAGGATAGCAGCCTGGAGTTTGTATATGAATCTTTGTCCTCCTCCTTGTAGACCCCAGTGATGAGGCAGGTCATGGGTGAGGGCTAACCCTTACTCTGTTTCAAAGACAGTGAATGCTTCCTCTTGGTTCTGAGTGATGGGATGTCCCCTTGTTTCTGACCAGATCAAACCACATGCCAGCTGTATTTGTGACTCTTCTATTTATATGACCAAAAGTAATTTATAGAAGAAAGAGTTTATTTTGGCTGATGATTCTAGAAGGAGAGTCCATATTGTGTGTGTACGTGGGACGGTATGGCAGCTGGCTCATCACATCTTTATACATAGGGAAAGGAAAGAGCAAACTGGACACAGGGTGAGGCTATCAACTTTCAAGTGACGTGCTCCTTCAGCAAGGCTCCTTGTCCTAAAAATTCTGCAACTTCCCAAAGCAGCCTCAGCAACTGGCGGCTCAGTGTTCAAATACATGAGCCTCTGGGGGGGGTCATTTCTCTTCCCCCATGCCAACCTTCCAGGGGCCGTACATGGTCCAGTCTGTAGCTCTCTATCTGTCCGCCCTAAAACAAACAAGGAAGGAAACATAGGGAGGGGAGAGAAAGAGAGTAAAGAATGTAAGGTCACTTGAACAAGGTCAGTGCCTGCTGATCTCAAGGGGAATAAACAGCAGGGAGAACGTGCTGTGCTGGAGACTGACATGTGAGGAAACAGCCCTGACATGACCTGGCAGCTTGGTGTCTTCTAAACCACTCACCAGATGTCACCACACAGAGATGTGGCTTCAGGAGTCTCCAAGTCACGCTGGCTCCTTTTCTTGTCTCCATTAAAAAACAAAGCAACTCTGAGTTCTGATCACTTAGCAATGCTTCGACTCTCACGGCTCCTCCTGGGCCACTCCTCTGCACATTTCATACCAATTCGACTCCTACCATTTGACTGCATTGCTGGGCCACTGCCTGAAACCAAGAAAGGGGCAGATGGCCTTGCAGAGCTGGCATGGGACACTGCCCCACTGTGCTGTCCTTTAAAGGAGCCGTGGCGCTGCTCTGATATGGGGCATGGCTTCCCTGAGTTCACCAGGGATGTAAAGCACCCCCTGTCCTTGTCAGCTGCCCCCCAGCTCCTCCTGAGCCACTTCAACCCCTCCACAACCACATGCTTTTTGTTATTCTCCTGGAAATTCACAGAAGCCATTGCCTCAGGGGGAGGGTGCTCAGTCATTGATGACACAACCTTGACCTGACAATAATACCAGGGTCAGCTGGGTGTTCCTGGGTTGGATCTACCTTTGGTTCCTCAGCAGTGACCTGGAGGAGTCATGCTCTGGATGCCCTTTCGTGTAGTGTCGTTTGGCAATGCACACTGTGAGCTAGGTGTGGGCTTCCTCCCCACACCAGAGCCAAGGCCTTGCCTTCACTGTGTAGGATCCCCTGTGATGCATTACACTTAGTAAACCCTCAAATATCAGAAAAGTGTTTTATAGAGAATACACTTGACACTTAACAATAGGATGTGTGCTGAGCATGTGTGATGCCCTAGGTTTGGTCTCCAGAATAAAAAAGCAATCAAGCATGAAAATAAATGCTTTATGATATTGGTATCTTTTATGCTTTGGAGACTCAATGTACAGGGACTGAGGGGATAGAGAAGTGGCTCAGTCCGTAAAGTGCATTTTTATAAGCATGACAATCTGAGTTTGATTCCCCAGAATCCCCACTTTAAAAAATCTGGACATGGTGACATAGGTTTGTTATCCAGCACTAGGGGAGTAGAGACAGGTCAGCACTCAGGCTCTCTAGCTAGATTGCCTTGGTTGTTTGATGAACTCCAGGTCAGCCAACAAGAGAGGTCTTATACCTCAAGATTAGACAACAGTGCCTGAGGAATGTCACCTAAAGTTGACCTCTTGCCCCACAAGCATGTGAATGTGCACCCATAGGAACACAGCAGGGAAGGGAAGGGGCAGAAAAGACTCAACATTCAGCCTGGACCATTTCAGTAGCCCAGGGACCATTGCAGTAACCCAGGGACCATTGCTGTAGTCCAGGGGCCCATTGCTGTAGCCCAGGGGACCATTGCAGTAACCCAGGGACCATTGCAGTAACCCAGGGACCATTGCTGTAGCCCAGGGGACCATTGCAGTAGCCCAAGGGACCATTGCTGTAGCCCAGGGGCCCATTGCTGTAGCCCAGGGGCCCATTGCTGTAGCCCAGGGGCCCATTGCTGTAGCCCAGGGGCCCATTGCTATAGCCCAGGAACCATTGCTGTAGCCCAGGGGCCCATTGCTGTAGCCCAGGGGACCATTGCTGTAGCCCAGGGGGTGTTACGGAGTTTCTTGGGTAATAAGGTACATTATCTGGGAGAGGATAAAGAAGGGTCCAGGATGAGGGGGCGGGGTCCAGGATGAGGGGGCGGGTCCAGGATGAAGGGGGCGGGGTCCTGGGAGGAGTGGAGAGGTACATCTGGAATGGAGGAGTCCAGCATATGTTTGTTGTACAGACGGGCACCTGAGCCCCCTCCCTGCTTCCTCATCACTAAGGCCAGCCCTTGACAGAGAAGGAGGAAGGTTCTTTGGCTCAAGGTTTAGTTGACAGTAAATCATAGGACATGGAGGAAGAGAGTTCACATGGTAGACAGGAAGTAGAGAAGGGCTCCGCAGGCAGCCTTCTTCCTCCTCAGGTTTCCGGTCTCCCTCTTACCACATCTCAGGGAGGCTGCCATGTTATAATGCACCATGGGACTCAACTGCGAGGCTGCATGGTATTAAGCCTGTGCAGGTGAGGTTTTGCTTTTAATTTTGTATTTCGTGGCTGACAAGAACCTTCAAAAAGTGGAAGGCGAAGGGTTCAGATCTTCCTGCTTTCTTTAGGGGTTGGGCAGAAACCATTCTTCCTGAATGTAAGGCCTTTGGCTTTTCGAAGAAAACTTCAATGCATTACACAAAAATTTGGACTGAACAACCCCCTCCCCCACCCGCCATGTACTCCCTCCTTGTACTGCCATAGATTTTAATGAGGGTTGAATGTGAGCATAATGGTGCTCATGGTGCTTGCGCACGTGTTACTCCATTCGGATGGTAACCCAGAGAGAAAGGAAATGTAATCCATGGTTATGGAAGAGAAAGCTGGCCCAGGTCCCAGTACAGCAGCCCTGTCTGTCAGTGGGTGTCTGACCTGAGATCTGAGCCTGGTGTTATGTGGAGCACACCCCCTGCTCAGAGCCTCCCTTAGTGTTGGAGGCAGCTCCGTTCCATCCACTGCCAAGCCTGTGCCCCACACTTTCCTTGGTTTAGGTACTGCCCTGTTTGCCTTGGAGATCTGTGCACAGCCTCAAGGTGGCCCAGGAGCCTGGGGGACCCTTCCTTCTCTCTTTGCCCCTGTGTGTCCCCCTTATTCAGGGGCCTTCAACCCCGGCTCTGTGTTACTGGGTGCGAATCCTGGTTCTGGCCTCATAGGAGACTTGTGTTGCTCCTTCATGGCCAGACACTCACCGCACACCTCAGCGGTCTGCAAGGGCAGGCGCACCTGTCTGTTGTCTAGAACAGCTTTGTAGTATGCCTGTAATCTTAGCACTTAGGGGTCAGGCAGTGGGACCATGAGTTTGCCTCAACAAAACCAAGGGTCCAGGTTGCGGCTTACCAGGAAGATGCTTGCTTCCCTGAGCCCAGTCTTAAGCACACAACATAAGGCTCACTATCTCAATTTATACTATTTTAATCTTATTTTTAAAGAGAAGAGGTTTTCAAAGCTGGCCTGGTATGTTAGGGTGAAGAAATTCTTTTGCCTCAGTTTCCGAGGGGCTGCAATTGCAGGCATATGGCTGTGTTCCCAGCCTTATCTCAGTTGTTATTATTTTATTGTACGAGTAGGAGTGTTCTCCCTGCATGTTTGTGAGTATATGTGTGCAGTGCCTGTAGACGCCAGAAGAGGGCATCAGTTCTCTCGGAACTAGAGCTTACAGACTGTTGTGAGCTGTTTAGATTGCTGAGAACCAAACCCAGGACCTCTGGAGGAGCAGCCAGTTCTCTTAACCTCTCAGCCATCGCTCCAGCCCCTTTATCTTTGTTATTTTGAAGTGTGCAGGTCAGTGGTGTTGACTGCTATCACACTGCCCATGATTTCCAGAGTTTTCTTATCTTGCCAGTCTGAATCTCTGCTCACTTCAAGCCCCTTCCTGATCGATCCCCTGTCCTCAGGCCCTGCAGGTTTCATGGATTTGACGAGTTTGGCTGTTTTGTAAAAATGGAATCATAAAACATTTGTCTTTGTATGACCTGCTCATTTTACTCAACACGGTTTAGAAGTTCACCCTTATAGCATGTGACAACTTTCCTCTCTTTTTTAAGAATGGATAATAAGTACTCCATTATAAAAATGTACCGCACTTGGTTTACACTTTGGTCGTGGGCACTTGACGTGCTGGCTAGTGTTTGTTTGTTTTGTCACCTTGATGGAAGCTAGGATCATCTGGGAAGAGAGAACGTCACTGAGAAAACATGAAATTGGCCTGTAGGAGTCATGTGGCTTTTTTTCTTTTAAATGATGACTGATATGGAAGGGCCCAGCCCAAGGTGGATGGTGCCATCTCTGGGCAGGTGGTCATGGGTTATATAAGCAGCGTTCCTCCATGGTTCTGCTTTAGTTCCTGATTCCTGCCCTGACTTCCTTCATGACGGACTGCCAGTGAAATAAACCTGCTTCTGGCCAGGTTGCTTTAGTCATGGTGTTTATCACAGCACTAGGAACCTAAGAGGACACATGGGCTGCTTTCCTCTGTTAGATACCGTGGAAGTGACGCATGTGATGATGTGGAAGTGTTGTGCATGTGGAGGCCTGGGAATGACTTCAAGTGCGGCTAAACTCAGAACTCACCCATTCAATCTAGCAAGTCAGCCTACTTGCTCTGGGGAGCCCGCTTGGGCACCATGCCCACCCTGCATGTAATTGGGAGCCGGAGGGATCTGAACTCTGGCCCAAACACTGCAGCAGGAACTTTACCCCTGTAAATCTCTGTTCAGGAGATTTTCCTCCCCCTCTTTTTTTGAGGTGCTGGGGACCAAATCCAGGGCTATGCATTTGATGGGCAAGTTCTCTCCAGTCAGCCACATGTTTGCTCTCCCTGAGAACCACATGAGGGCAGCAGCCTGTGACAAGTCGGGCAGACTCCTCAGCCCTTGGAAGATCTCTGAGAGTCTGCACTTTGTGTGGCTTAGTGGCTCCCTTTCGTCTCCTGTTCATCTGCGTGTGTGTATATAACCGTGGTTCACCAGAAGCCTCATGTCTATCTCTCCAGCATCATTGCTATGGACCTCTTCCTCTGCCACCTCACTCCAGTGACAATGGGTTCTGTGTGTACCCCGACACAGTAGACAAAAGAGAATGAATCCTCAGCTTGTGTTCCTAGATCAGACAGTTCTAACCCCCACAGACTCCTGGGGATGGTTTAAACTCGTTTATAGCAGCCACAGATTAGTCTTGAGTGAGTCCTGCAGGTGGCTGAGGCACAAGTGGGCTCCTGTTCTTCCTCATTCAGTCCACATGATGGAGGGAGGTGGGAGTTCACCCATGGGTTTTAGTGTCACAGGAACCCAAGACGGGGCTGCCCAGAACCTTGTTCATTGCTCTAGACAAAGGGCCTAGCTTGGGCCTGGGCAGCCCTCAAGAAATGCTGTGTGGGCCAGGTGTAAATGCTTTCAGATGCCCAGTTTCTGCCCGCCTTTGTTGTGGGACCTTTGGTCTTACAGCTGCTCCTGTGTTTTGACAGTTTGTCATTAGTGTTTGATTAAAGTCCAGTGGGGGTCCCCTTTACATTAGATTATTGCAACTAATATTAATGTCAGTGCCTGTGGAACTAGAAGGTGTGTGTGTGTAAATTCCTGAATAAATTATCCATAAACTCATGCTATAATCTGTATTTTTTAATGTAATTGGCCTTGGTGTGTTAAATTTGAAATTAAGCATTTCCTTGGTTGATCTCTGTGTCGTGCTCGGTATAGTCCTGGCTGTCCTGCACTTTGTAGACCAAGCTGGCCTCGAAACCAGAGATCTGCCTGCCTCTTCGTCCCGAGAACAGGAATTAAAGCCATGTACCACCGCCACTCGGCCTTGATTTATCTCCAATTTGTGGTATTTCCACCCTTCTCTGGCTAAGTAACTAACTCCCGCCCCCCTCGCCTCCTCACTTTCTTTGCTTAGAGCGTAGCTTCCTCTCTGGTCTGTTTTCACGGCACTGGAGTCTTACCGGAAAGGACACAAGAAGGAGCAGAGCTCCAGGGCACCCTGTAAGCGGTGGCAGCCGCCATCAGGGTTATATGATAAGTTTAAAAAAAAAATAAAGAAAATCTGTTCAAGTATCCTGAAATGTTCTGTGTAGGAGAGCCCAGAGTCACAGGCCCACGGCTGCACTAGAAATAGAGCCAGCCCCGTGCCCTGGGGACCTCGCTGTCTCGTTTCTCAACCCTTAAATGCTTAGTGCGCAGCCTCCTTCCCAAGCTCGGGACTCAGGAGGCTCCCGCTGTCACCAAAGTCACTCAGCATCACCGTTCTTCCTGCTGGGAAGATTTAACATATTATTCTTACTTTCGATTATGGAGATAAAAGTGGATGTATTATATAATGAATCCCTTGTTCCCATCACCCAGCAGCAGCAGCAGGTCTCACCTGTGGTCCCCAGCTGTGGCATCCAGGCCCTGTGTGATTTGGTGAAAATCTCAGGCACCTTTAACTTTTGTTGATAGATACTTCTTCCATATATGTCTGTTTTTGCTTATTTTTAGTTTTAAATTACGTTTCATTTGCGGGGGTAGGGGTGCGCTTAAGGGTCAGATGATGACTTTCGGGAGTGGATTCTCTTCTTCCACCTTTGTTTTGGGGATTGAATTCAGGTCCATAGGCTCCGTGGCAAGGGCTTTTACCTGCTAGGCAGTCCTCACCAGCCCCATGTGTATATGCTGAATGTGTGCATTTTATGTCTAAGACATAACGATAATTCTGAAATGTTATCCACATTCTGTTAATAGTAAATTTTCACCATCGGTTTTCATTTCTTCCCCATTTTTATGTGTGTGTGTGGGGGGGTGCGCATGTGTGGGAACCAGCCTTGATCGCTCTTTTACTGTATTACTTAAGCAAGGTCTCTCAATCAAAGCCAGAGCTCACTTTGATGTAGCCAGACTTGGTGACAGCGTGCTTAGGAGATGCCCAGGTCTGCCTTTGAGCAGCTGGGATTATCTGAACCCTGGGTGTCTGTACTCCGGATCCTCTTTCTCTTACAGCAAGCAGCTAATGGCTGAGCCATTCATTCCCCAGCCCCCCCCCCCCGCTTTTGTTTTTACAACTTCTAAGTAAGTTCCACACACAATTTATCGTTGCTTATTGTCACATTTTAGAAGATATCTTTTTAAGTTGAAAACCGATTTTTTAATACCATATATTTTGATCATGGTTTTCCCCTCCTCCCAGCTCCTCCCAGCTCCTCTTCACCTCCTCACCCACCCAAATCTATCCCTCCTCTCTCTCTCTCTCTCTCTCTCTCTCTCTCTCTCTCTCTCTCTCTCTCTCTCGGTAAGATATAAACAGGCATCTAAAAATAATAATAAAATAGAATTAGATCTAAATGAACAAACTAGAACAGTGGGAGATACTTCTAGTGTTGATATAATTTTAAATTTGGAAGAAAGTTACAGAAATAGTGTGAAAAACTCCTGTGCCCTTCACTTAATCCCCCAATAGGGAATATGCTGCTTGCCTTATGTCTGTGTTATATTTACTTGTATTATTATTTAAGAGTAATTATAACAAGGCCCATTATCCTTTCCCTCCCTCCCTTGACAAGTTCTTACTGTGCAGTCCATGCTGGCCCTGCATTATGACCCTCCTACCCCAGCTTCCCGAGGGCTGGGATTATAGGGCCCCATTATCATTTACTCTTACAGTTTATATTCCTTAAAGCGGGACCTTCTCTCCATTCCCCAGCACAGGCATGGCACAATCTGCCAATAACCCACAGGCTGACTTGCATCTGCCATCTGCCCCAGGGTCCTGTGGAGGTACAGGATCCAGTGCAGGTCTGTACAGTGCACAGTAAGTTCAAGCAGATCCATTTTTTCTGTTTATCCATTTTTGACAATGTTGACATCTGTGGTAAATCCATGGCAGTGGCCGCAGAGCACCTGGCTGTGGGGTCTCCTGCCACCTCTGAGTGTTTAGATTCAGGTCCTGTGTTTTTGGCAGGAGCATTGTGAAACACGGTGCTGTGTCCTCCTCAGTACACCCCATCAGGAAGCATGTGATGCTGATTTCTCATTCTATTATTAGCGGGTAACTTTTACCACTTGGCCAGGGTGGTTCTTGCCAGATTTCTTCACTGCAGACGTAATGAGTATTATGATTTTTTTTAATAATGTTTTTTAAACTAACTTTATTTATTTATTTATTTATTTATTTGCCTTGGTGTTTGCCTGGAACTGGAACTACAGACAGTTGTTAGCTGCCTTGTGGGTGCTGGGAATCGAACCCGGGTCCTCTGGAAGAGCAGACGGTGCTCTTAACCGCTGAGCCATCTCTCCAGCCCTGAGTATTATGATTTTTTAATTGCTAAATAATTAGTGTTTTTTTTAAATCAAGTTTATGTTGAGTGTCTCTGTGTGTGCTACATATGTATGGGTGAGGCCAGAGGTGTCAGATGCCCTGCAGCTGGAGTTACAACTAGCTGGCTGCCCTGTAGGTGCTGGGAATGAAACTCAGGCCCTCTGAAAGAGCAGTATGGACTCTTAGCTGCTGAGCCATCTCTCCAGGATAGTAGGTGTTTTTATAGGAAGACACGTTGACGCTGCGCTAACTCCTATTCCTTGATAAACTTTCATCTTCTGGTGTTAGGATCCTTTGATGATTCATATACCCCAACAGCTATTGCATTGATAACTGCCAATATGTGATTTTTTTCAGCTAATACCACCATTCCACATTTCTCAGTAGGCATTGTCCTGTATCCTTCTGTATGTATTTATTTATCTATTAACTTATATGTATCAGTATGAGCCTATGGAGTTCAAATTTACTATGTATTTTGATGTTCAAATGCCCAGCATTGCTTGAAGGATATTTAAATTTTTGTATTATCATTAGGTATATGTGTATCTTATATGATATGTATATTATTGTGTATCTATGTGTATAGATGTTTTGCCTGAATGTCTGTCGGTGCATCTTTTTGCGTTGGCAAACAAACAACAGCATGCTGTTCACTCATGTTCTACTTGGCAAGACATCTTGGTGAAAACTAGGCAGCTGAACCATTTGCCTGACATTCTGTGGCAGACTTTCAACCTGTTCCCAGGAAGTGCCTAACCATAGGAACATCACCAGGCCATACTGGTGCTCCTGCACATCAGTGGAACCACAAAGGGAGACCTGATGGATGGCCAATGAGTGTACTGATTGAGGGAGCCCACAAAGATTCCAGCGTGTGCCTGGTTTCCATTTTGACTCAAGGTCAGGGAATCCAAGCTTGTCTCCCCACCCCAAAGTTGCATAATAGGGTGCTTTGGCCTAAGGTGTGCTATGTTTTGAGAACTGAAGAGGTGTTTACACCTGCCTGTACTTTCCCCTCCCCTTTGCTGGACTATAAAAAGTCCAGGAGAGATAAATCTGGGCGGCTACAGTATTCACTGACAGCCATTCTGTAAGTTTTCTGTTTCCGTCTAATTCTTTCTATCTCTGTAATTTCTAATCCACAATCCCCTCTCTAAACTGTACTAATCACTGGGGTGGCAGCCAGCAACTGATGGGGTGGAGTGAGGTGTCTGGGATCTGTCCCACCCATTGCATATACTCCAGCATGGATTCACTCAGCCCTCATGCCATTTTTGAAGCTCTTCCCAGTGCTCTGCCTGAGCTAGGTGGGGACCAGACAGGCTGTGTCCCATGAGATTTGGGGATTAGTTTGAAAGTGGTAGATACAGACTGTCACCAGATAAAACAATGCCTTGTTTCTGAGTTCCTACTCCAGTATTCTCCATCAGAAGATGCATGTCCCAGTGACCAAGAAATGTGTATTATTCAACTTTCTTATCACTTGTTACAAAAATACCCAATGGTAGCAACTCTTATCTTGGCCGGTGGCTCTGGAGGATTTCAGCCCTGGTCATTTGGTCCCATCTGCTTGGCAGAACATCACAGTGGTGAGAATGTGGGAGGAGAGCTGTTCACCAGGAACGGGGAGAAGGGGTGCCAACACTTAGCTAGGCCTCTCTGTTTCCCCCTTTGAACCCATCTTGGTCCCTAGCCTGTCCACATTCAGGGTGGGTGTCCTCAGAGTCATACCCAGAGGAGTGTCTCACCAGCTTCCCAGGTGATTCTAAATTAAGCTTGTTGATAATGAACTTGAATTATCGAGTGCCCCGACTCTGGCTCTGAGGTTGACCAGTTCTCTAGGCCAGAACTAGATTTATCTTTCCCTGGACTCTTCCCTTTCTGTGAAGTGGGTGGAGCTGATTCTAACAGGTGCCTTGCACTTAGAGCACACATGATAAATGCATGCTAAGCAATGCCTGCATCATCCACTTTGGAGGAAGTGTGAGCACCAAGAATCACATTGGGTGACAGTCCCCATGGGAACAGAGGCACTGTGTGGACTTAAGTTACATTAATAAAATGCTGTGCCTTATACATTTCTGTCTGCCGTACCCTGGGTACTAATTTCACATGAGCTTCAGGAGCAGGAGACTGCCTCGCAAATCTCCTTTTATACTTTCATTAAAATATACATATATTGAGAGTGTCCTTGTAGCTAGGGCCCTTATTTAGCATTTCCTGAGGGAGACTTTAGATGGCAAAAAATGAGGCCAGGCAAAATGAACCGGGTCAGGCCTCACAGTGATACTCTCCTTTCCGAAAGGAACCTAAGCGAGGCTTCTCTTTGCTGGCACCATGTGGCAATTGTAGAGCTGCTGAACAGACAGCTCTGATGACTTTGGGGAATATACATGCAGGCTACGAGGAAGCAGGTCTGGAGATCCCCATGGGCCAAGCTCTGTCCTGTGGGTCCTCCATGGAGCTATCTTGTGTCCAGTCCAGCCTCTGTATATGGAACAGAGAAGAACATTCTTGCCTGGTGTGTGTGTGTGTGTAAATGTGTGAATGGACACATGCATACAGAGGTCAGAGGACAGAATCTCAGGAATCAGTTTTCTCCTTCCAGGATAAAAGCCAAGGATCCAATTGCAGCCGTCAGGTTTGCCTGGTGAATGCATTTAACCCACTAGCTATCACTTTCTCTGGCTTCTGTCTACTTTTAAATTAGGACCAAAAAAAAGTTGATTTCCAGTACAGAGAGGTTCCTTAAAAAAAAAAAGTTATTTATCCAGAAGAATTGACGTTAGGATCTCAAAATGAGGTTAGAACTCCCATGTTCAGCAATAATCACAGCAGCCAAGACACAGAAGCTAACCCATATCCATCAGCAAACTAAGGGTTAAAAGGAAGGCATATACATATGATGGAATATCATTCAGCCTCACAAAGGAAGGAAATCCTACCATTTGTGACGGCCACAGATAAACCTGGGGTGAAATAAAACAGTCACAGGAAGACATACACTGCAGAATTCCACTTAGAAAAGACACCTAAACTAGTTAAACCAATTGAAGCAAAGATGATAACTTTGACTGCCGGGGACCCGGAGATAGCCATTAGTCAACAGGTATAAAATCTCAGGCACAGGAGAAGGATGTGAACTGGCAATCTATCACACGACCTGCCTGGGGGTGACACTGCTATGTTATGTACCTAAATATGTACTGGGGTGGAGTCCATGTTAGGGTCTCATATTTAATACTTGAAGGGCCTGGCTGGAGAGATGGCTCAGAAGTCAGGAGCACTGACTGCTCTCTTCCAGAGGACCCAGGTTCCATTACTGGCACCCCCAAAGTGGTTCACAACCATCCATAACTCCAACTCCAGAGACCCTCTTCAGGCCTCTGTACCCACAAGACATGCACATGCCACACAGACATAGATTCATATAGTGTGCACACACACACACACACACACACACACATAAACAACTTTAAAACCTTCAAGTGGGATATTTGTCTCTTACAGATTTTACTTAGTCCTACTTTTATTTTCTTTTTGTGAGTTTTTGAGGTAGAAGTTCAAGTAGCCCAGGCTAGCCTGGAACTCCTGTGACTGAACTCCACCAGCTCCCCCTGCCTTTGCCTCCTGTTGAATTGAAGGCATGTACTACCATATCTGAATTCCCTCTTTTGTCTCAAGTCCTTCAAGTCCTTTGTTAGATAGACTCATTGTATCTGAGACCCTCAGCTCTGTCCTGTCTCCCAGGCATGTTTTTGTATCTACCTTGAGGTTAAGACACATCTGCAGATGGTCTGTGGATGCCAGGTAGCCAAGGTCCAGAGCTGCAAGAATTGGGCCTTTTGAGGCTCTATGCTGTTAGTTACCTTCCAGCCTGGTAGCAGAAGTTGGAAGCATTGTACACATGGCACTGGTTTTGTGTGCATGAAAGCTGCAAAGCTGGGCTGTCATAGAGTATTATGCCATACTTCCAGAGGTCAGGCAATGTGTGCTAGGGTTTGGGTCTTTGGGACAAGTTCCTGGGAGGCCATTTTGTGAAGCTGTGAAGATGAAGCCTACATTGCAATGGAAACCCGAGCGTGATAGAAGCATGGGATATCACAGCTGGGAACACGGGATGGAGTTGATCCAAGAGTGTGTGTGCCACAGGCAGCAGAGCAGGAAAGGAAGGCCTACCCAAACTCCTTGGAGCCTACGATGCCAGGCACCATGCTGCAGAATCAAGGGTTTCAGTCTTGCTTTAGCCTGCTCTTTCTTGCTATGGTCCCATTCTTCTCTTCTTCCCAGTTTATCCTGCACCACTGGGCGTTGGAGGCACATAACTTACATTGATTTTTATAGGAAACTGTGAACCTCAGACGAGTCTTGGACTTTTGAATAATGTTGCAATTGCTAGGTTGTGAGGACTTTTGGAATTGGACTGATGTATTTTGTATTATGGGATAGCAGTGAGCTGGAACTCAACCAGTATTCTCTCTAAGAGCAGCAAGTGCTCTTAACCACTCATCCATCTTTCCAGCCCCTAAATACAATGCTTAATTAGTTAACCAGTAATATTAGTATTCATTTATTTATTTTGGACACTGCCAATCAAATCCAGGGTTTCACATAGGCTGGGAAAATGCTTTACCCGTTTCTTCTTATTTCAACAGTAGTTTGTAATCTATAAGCCTCCTCCTTACAGGATAGACTGTTCTTTGAGGCCAGTATGTTTTCTAGTATATTTTCTTTCTATAGGTGCATTCAGGATGTCATTGCTGAATCACAACTTGACATGTTGAGTGGGATTAACCAAATGAGTCATAGTTCACTTCAGCCAAACATAGAGAAAAGGACATACGTCAGAATGTGACACTCTCTGGGTTCAAACTGTATACTTACCCATTTTTCTCTTCTTGTACTGGACTTGTAAAGTTAGACATTGCTAAGAGCTGTAGTACCAGGGCTGTAGGCAAGAGGGCACCACTTCATAGCCAGCTACAGACACCATGGTTAGTGAGTCTGCCTGCCACATGGACTTTTCTAGAAGAGTGTACACAAGGAAACATGATAAAGCAGCCCACCAAGGGAGAGGTTTGTGTTTCCTTCCCTTTCGTCTCTGGCTTCACTGTGACATTTCATATAAGGAACAACTTGGTGTAGATTAAGGCATCAAACAGGAGGCACCAAGGTGGTGGTTGACGACCACTTAGGAAGCTCAGCCGTTTGCCTGTCAAGTACAGCCTCATCTCATGCTGCTCGGGTCCACTTATACCCTCCCCATAGTCTGAGTCCATCATTCTGTGCGGATCTCTGTTTTCCTGAGAGAAGTAAGGTTGCCATCTCTTCCTTGGGCAGGAAGTAAAAACAGTCTCATCAGAGATAAAGGTCACTTCCTGTTGGTGGCTAGTTCCCTAGAAGATGACAGGAAGAAGTTTGAAAAGCATTTTCGCAGCTGGAGAGATGGCTCAGTGGTTAAGAGCACTGACTGTTCTTCTAGAGGACCTGAGTTCGATTCCCAGCATCCACATGGCAGCTAACAACTGTCTGTAATTCCAAGATCTGACACCCTTTCACAGTTATACATGCAGGCAAAACACCAATTTACATAAAAATGAAAATAAATATTTTAAAAAAGAAGCATCTCCATGGTGATGGTAGTACAGCCATTCATTCATCCATTCATTCACCCATTATAGAACCAGCCTGCTCTCTATCAGCACTTCAGTGGCTCAGTGACAAGTGTCCTGTCCATGACCCACCATGGAAGTATTTAGAGAACCCCAAAGAATCCTCTGGGTTCTTGTGTAGACACTGTTCTTCCATGCCCACCTGGGTGCCGACCTAACTTCTCACAGGATGGCTTACCTGTGGGAAAAAAAAAAAAACCACTAACCCACCAGAGTGTGAGAGTCTGGAGGTGCGGAATACAAACCCTGTGTCTTAGCTGTTCGATCCATCACGGTGACAAAATATCCCAACAAGAACAACGTAAAGAAGAAAAAGTTTCTTTTGGCTCACGATCCAAGGGGAAGTCTTCACACCACGGCAAGCATGGTGGCGGGAGTGTGAGGTCACATGGCATCCATAGCCAGGAAGCAGAGGGAGATTAACGCTGTAGACATTCGTTTCTAGATACTGCCAAGTTTATAATCCTTATACCCCATCATTCCCTGTAAGGGGTCACTCTGTGACTCAAGGAATGGCAGCCTAGATGGGACACTTAAGAGGGAACTGAAGAGATGGCAGATATTCTCTGAGGTGGCACAGCAGGTCTGTGTCCTTTACACATAGGCAAATCACTAAGTGTTGTTTTGAATATGAACTATCCCATAAGCTTATGTTTGAACATGAACTTGATGCTTAAGAGAGTGGCACTCTTTTTGGGAAAACAGAAAATTTTGGATATGGGACCTAATCAGAGGCGTTGGTCACTGTGGGAGGGGCCTTGATAGCCTCCACTTTTCTGCTTCCTGGCTGCCATGAAGTAAGCTATTCTGCTCAGTCACACCCTCCCCACAATGGTGAACCAATCCTCTGACACCACTGGCCAGTATCAGTCCCTGCCCTTCAACTCATGTGTGCCAGTGTTTGGTTACGGTGTTGTAAAACTAGCTAAAACAGAAATAACTAAAACATCAAGGTTAGAAAGTGGGGGAGGGGCTCTGGGGACTAACCCTGACCGTGTGGAGAAGCTAAAAGAAGCTAAGAAAGTGGTAAGCAGAGCTTAGCGAACAGTCGTAGGGACTTGGAACACCAACATACCCACAGAAAGCTGGACAGTGATGGTCAAGCAAGTGAGGTTTCAGATGGCAAGAATTCTATTGGAAATGGGACCTCAAGCCAATCATATTTTATTGTTGCAAATAATTCATCTCTCATAATGTCCTGAAACCATGAGTAAAGCTAAATTTATAATGGACTAATTAATTTGATGGAGGAAAACTTCAAGTTAGGATAGCCTTCAGGCTATGGCATGGTTATTGTCGCTGCTTCTAGCCAGGCTTACAGTGAGAACCAGGATCAGAAGGCAGAATGGAAACACTGGGGAATTGCTCAGTTCGTCCAGAATAGGAGCACATTTAACACAGACAAGGAAGGCTTGGTCATTCAGGAGATTCGTGTCTTTGACAAGAAGTCAAGCATTTTGCACTGGAATGATCAGAAAGATGCCTTCAGAGTATCTCAGCAGTTAGCCAGACCCAGCCCACGGCCAGATTAGGAGCATCAAGGTTTTAATTCATTTGCTTTGAGAGATGCAGAGCACTCCGAATATAGTCGCATAGGTACTTTCCTGTTTCATCAAACTTAGACACTTGGAGACAGTACCCTGCTGCAGCCCTCCGGGGCCCTGATGAGTTAGTTCATCCCCATGGTACTCATTATGTAGGCATGTGGAATGCAGGATTTACAGTCATGAAGGATCCCACCAGGCTTGGGAGAGTAGTCAGAGCAGGGCAGGATCATGTTTCCCAACATTCCTGAGAGGGATGAAGCTGTGGGTATAAAGCCTGAGCTGCTGAGGAGGACCCAAGACAGAGGCCATGTGAAGTACAAGCAGGCAGGGCTGCGGCTTCCCAAGCCTGCGGGTGCTTACATCATGCCACCAAATCCCCCGGACTCCACAAGATGATATGTCTGCCCTGGTGAGTTCTCAGTCCTATTCTCTACTCCTCCCCCCCCCCGCCCCGTTTCACCCCTTGGAATGACATGCTTTCTCTGCACAGGTTATCTTGGCATTTTACAGAGCCGCATAGCTAAGCGTTTGCTTCCATCTCAGAGAAGACTTTGAACTTAGCCATTAGAACACTATAGGAGAAGACTTGGAGAGAAGGAAATGCATTTTGCATTTTGAGATGCTCACCCTTGGGAACTGGGGCGAAATGTGGTGGTTTAAGTATGAAATGCTCCCCATAGGCTTATGTTTTGAATGCTTGGTTCCCAGGTAGTGGCACTATTTTGGGGTTCATGTTTAATTGGAGGAGGTCATTAGGGCACATCTTAAGGATCCATCGGATCTCTAGATTCCCTGCCCTTTCTCTGTGTGCTGGACACCATGGTGTGACTGCCGTCTTCCACGATGGACTGACAGCTCCAAAGCAATGACAACACTCATTTCCTTCCATCAAGTTTACCTTGGCTATTCTGACAACTCCAAGAAAAGTAACTAACTAATATGCTAACCTCAAGAGGTCACATGGCCTAGAAAATGCTGCATTAGCTGTTACAGGCTTCAGAGTAACACTGTGCCCAGAGGATAACATATATATACAGTAATATATGATGGGTTATGACCTACACTATGCCCAGCGGATAACTTACAGTTCAATCCTGATTTTACATGGCTTCCTCCATCTTCCACTATGCAAGAGACACTTTTGTTCACTGTGTTTGCACAGAAACTTCTGGAGCTGTTGTGTTGTATTTGGTTTCTGGCCCGGATTTTCAGGCCTAGCCCTGAGGTTTCTGACCTGCAAACCTGCAGTCCCACAGAAACACACAGATTATATTAATTTTATGCTGATTGACCTAGGGCCCAGGCATATAACTTGCTAACTCCTTCATCTTAACTTAACCCATGATTCTTATCTCATTCAGCCATGCAGTTCAGTACCTTTCCTCAGAGCAGCATTTCAACTTCTTTCTTCTGAGTCCGCTTGCATCTCATCATGGTGTCTATGCCTGTGTCTCCATGGTGTCTCTCTGGTTTCTCTGTGGCATCTCTGCTCCGTTCTTCCTGTTCTCAGAGTTTTCTTAGCCTGGTAGCCCCACTCACACTTCCTGTCTGCCTTTGACCAATCAGCATCTTTATTAGACCAGTAGGTGGGACAATTATTTACAAGCAACAACATAATCCCGCTAAACTGTTGACCCTCTCTCTTTTGATTTTGGGCTCAGGAGACTCAACTGTTTTGACTTTGAGCCTAACTCCATAATGTGCCTACCTGCTTTTCCTCTAGGCTTTGCCTGCTTCTCAGCCTCCCCTGCCTCCCCCCCCAACCCCGTTCCCTTCTCCTTGACTCCCTGTTCCTGCTCCTCTGCTCCCCTGCCTTGTGATGCTGAGGCCTTTGGTCCCTGCGAATTCTCCTGCAAGCTTGGCTATGCCTAGAACACAGTCTGCCTAGCATAGTGCTGTCAGTTAGTCACTAAAACATTTAACACCCAAACAGTCTCCAGCCTAAAATTAAATCCACGATGTGAGGCTTGCAACAGACACCCCCAGCTCTGTCAAGTCTGCCAATGGAGCATCTTTCCTCTGGTGCCAGCATTAGCTGGCTAGCTGGGCCTTGCTTCCGCTCAGTCACTTTCTCTAAGGAGTGTGGTCAAAGCAGAGAGGAGTCAGAAAGGGAAAGCATTCTTCAAATAGAAGGGGAGTGTTTTGTTGGGTGTTGTGATAGCTGTTCTAATGTCAACTTGGCACCATCTAGAATTACCTGTAGAAGGGCTCTGAAAATTTCTGTGAAAGATTATCTTAATGAATTGCTGCGGTAAATAATTATGTTGTTCTGCCCAGTCTCAGCAACCTCCAGAAAGATCCCCAGAATCATACCAACTATCCGAATGCAATTGTATAGCAAAGTTTAGTACAGCTGTACAGCTGAGCTCCCCCTACTCAAAAGCAAGACTTTTAAAAACACAAAGCTCAAACAAAGACCATAGAAATTCCATTATCAAGCTGGGGGAGTGAGGGGCCCAGAGAAAGTTTCTTTTTTATCAGTCAGGTGGGCAGGTGCTGGTTGATTGGTTGTCTTAGGATGGGGAGAAGATGCTTCCCAGCTGGGCCGGAATGCCCTCTGATTATCCAGGAGCTGGGTACTTGGCCTTGGGTGCTTAGCCTTAGGGGTTTAGAAACTTCTCAGAATGGGGGACTAGAAACTTCTCAGCTCCCAAAATAGCTCTAGGCCTCAAGGTGGAGGGACTTTAGTTTCCACAACGTTAGTTACTATGGGCAGCATCGTTCATTGGGCTTTATTCAAGTAGCATGAGGGTATTTGTTTATTGTGTTCTGCTTTTTGGTGCAGATATAAAGTGATTGGCTGCCTTGATGTCCACACCATGATGGACTGTACCTTGAACCCTGAGCCAAAACAAACCTTAAATTAGTTTCATCAGGGTGTTATATCACCTTGACACAGGAGAAACTAAGTTGGAAGCTGGTACTGGAAGTGAGGCTGTTACTGTATGAACCTGACCACGTGGCTTTCACGCCTGTGGAACTGTTTAGTGGGAGGAATGTGGAAGACCTTGGATCTTTGCTCCAGAAAAGCCACTGAATGCTATAAGCAGAGGTTGATGGGCCCTTCTGTCCGAGCTCAGCAGATAAGAGCACTGTGTGAGTGGCATTTTCCAAGAACAAAGATTCTATCAGGAATTAAACTATGGGCAGTAAATGAATTTTTTTTGCCAAGAATCTGTTTTTATTTTGCCATGTCTTAAGAACCTGAAGTGAAGTAAGTCAACAAATAATGAGTTAATTTGTTTAGCAGAGGAAATTTCAGGTCAGGAGAGCCTTAGTGCTAGAGCTGGTATCAGCCATGTTTGTTAAAGATCTGAATCATGAGAAGCCCCCTGTGTTGTGGTGGGGCAACATGGAAGATGTCTTGGGGGAAGCACAAAACTCCATCTAGTGGGTCTAAAGTCATTTAAATAGACAGCCTAAGCTGAGGAGGTTCTCTGCTTTTCAGAAGCACCTGCCTATGCACATTTAAATTGATACAGCTGTGGTCGAGGGTGGCCAGACATCCTGAGCTGTGTAGCAGAGTTGATGTCCATGCAGAAAGCCCCTGAGAAACATAGGACATCTTCCAAAGAAAACTTCTGGCAGAGGCTGGATCTCCCCATCTCCTGATGGAATCTGTGTGTGCTGTGGGCCATAGAGCTGCAAGGGTGGTGCCTTCGAGACTTCTGGAGCTCGGTTGATTACATTACAAACCAAAGTTAACTTTTCCCATAAGCAGGCAAAGAGAGAGCTAGCTTCCTTCTTCCATGTCCTTTATATAGACGGCTGCCAGAAGGTGTGGCCAGATGAAAGGTAAATCTTTTTACCTCAAAAGATCTGGTCTTTCCACTTCAAATGATTTCATTAAGAAAAATGCCTCACAGGTGTACCAGCCAAGTGGGTTTTAGTTAACTCCTGGTGTATTCAAGATGGCAGACCAGCAAGCCTGGCCTCCTTGGCAGGTAACCACGTGGCCTCATCCCCCTGGCACCACTGTATGCTTGCCCACTGATCTTCCCTTTGTAACACTCCAGATCTGGGGTTCTTAAGGATTTCCTTCAAGTGTCTAAGAGAGTGAGCTAATCCACTCATGACAGTTGGATCTCGGTTTTTAGACATAGGATTCACTTAGGGACAATATGTACTTCAGTCACCATTACTCACTTCTGGCACCATTAGCACTGTGACCCAATCTTGTCACCAGTGGAGTGATTGTTCCTTTGACATGAGCGGCATCATGTTGGCCATGTCATCACCTTGAGCAACAGTGGTTTTCCTGGTGGGAGAGAATGACAGTCTCAAGGACGATACCATTCCCAGGTTACTTTAAAACAGAAGGTACCGCCAGGGCTCCCCTTTGAGCTCTGCCCTAGGGGCAACATCTCACTCTGGGCTTCCAAGATTTAGTGGAAAGATCCTGGCATGATGCTTCAGACTGCTGGGACTCCTCTCCATTCTCCAGTGTCCTTGAGGGCTCAGACCACTGTAGGCATGCCATAGCCTACATTACAGACTCCCACTACTCCCATGGTAGGCAGACACGGCCTCAGAATCCTCCTTGACCAATAAGGCATTCTCTCCCACTGGTGATCTCAGGATATTTCCCAGCTGTCAGGGCCTGACATGAAGATTTACCTTGAAAGTTTCTTCAGTCTGAAACTACTGGGTTCGGGAGCCTCACCTCATACCGTCTCTTGAATCCTACAGAAACCAGGGTGAAATGGCCCACACCTGCCGTGGAACCATCAACCTGGCCTCCGCACACATCGACACAGAGGACTCTTGTGGAATCTTACTTTGCAACGGGGCAAGGACCTACCACCTCAAGGCTGGCTCCGAGGTGGACCGGCAGCAATGGATCACCGTTCTGGAGCTGGCCAAAGCCAAGGCTATCCGTGTGATGAAAACCCAGTCAGGTAGTGAGTGACCACTGTGTATAAGTGGTGTCATGGTAACCCTCCAGAGGAAATGGAAATCAAAAATATCTGGGAACAGCAGTGACCAGGAAACCCAAGGGAGTCTGGTCCAACCAGAAGGCCCAAGGCCTATTTGTGCCCTGCCCACTTTGTTACATTGTACCCTCAGCAGTGAGGGATCTGTTCTGCCAAGGTGTTTGTGGGTGACTGGCAGTCCTGGGGACAGAAATGTTTGCAGTGCCAGGGGCTGTGTGTGCCTTCTTTTGAGTAAGGATGGTTATGAAGACTTTAGTAGATGCTTCAGATATTGTGGTAATCCAGGTCCAGAAGCAGTGGTATTGGGTGGGGGTCCAGGATGGTGTACCTGTACCCCAGACTTGATTTTTCCCCAGTGACCACATTGTGAATTCTGAGGATAATTTCCCATTCTAGCTTGGCCAGGCAAGACATCAACTCTGATGGTCCAAGCAAAGTATTTTACCTTCTTATATTAATTTTTAAATATACAGTATCTTTCATGATTTATAAGCTAATAGTTCTAAAATTCTGTGAGTAAAATGCATGTTGGACTCCTGCCCCTGGCTGCCTGCCTTGGTCTCTCACTGGAGGCCAGCAGAGGTGACAGAGGTGGTCAGCTTTCCACTTGTGCCCCAGTAGGTACTTGTTTAAAATGCAATACCTTTCCCTGCTCAGCTATTTATCCTAACTGTGTCCTTGTTAGTACATAAAAGCCTTGCCTTTGGAGTATGTTTTTTCATTGTCTGAAGGTACCATAGTTTATTTAGTCTGTTGTCTTGGACGAACCCTTAGGTTATTTTCTTAAGATTTATTTGTTTTATGGGTATGAGTGGTTTGTCTACACATGTCTGTTTATTTTGTGTGTGTGTATGTGTGTATGTGTGTGTTAGGAACGGAACCCAGGTCCTCCTAGTGAGCAGCAATTGCTTTTAACTTCTGAGCCGTGTCTCTAACCTGAGGCTGTTTTCTTATTTTTCTGTGATATGCAATGGTCCAGGGAGTGGCCTGCATGCTTTATTTCAAGAATGCATTTGTACAGGTTTGACACAGCAGTGGAGGAAACTACTGGAGCCCTATGTAAGAGCTGTTAGATTAAAGCAGATGTAGAGAGGTGGAGGGCGGAAAGAAAGAGGCTCAGATTAACCTTAGGCAGGACCATGTTTACTCACTGCACGTGTGCAGATGGCCAGAATGCTTCCAGAAGATGGGATCAGCCCTTTAGAAGGGTAGAAATGGCTTCCCCTGGCCTGCAAGGGAAGGTGTGAAATGTAGTCTTTCAGCAGGAAGCATTCAGGATGGGCTGAGCCCTGAGGGACTGTGGTTGCTGTGATTGCCTGTGGAAGGCAATGGTGTAAGATGAGGCTGGGCTCAGGTCATCCTTGCCATTCAAGAGAGGGAACCCAGGGCTCGTGGAGAAACTTACTTCCTCTTTTCTATGAATGAGCGACTTTAATAGCTTCATTTTCCTTAGGAACTTCTAAAGTTGGTGTATAGACAATGTTTACTAGATTAATTATTTACATTTATTTATTTATTTATTTATTTGCATGCATGGTGTATATGTAGGTGCATGAGTACCACTATATGCATGTGGAGTTCAAAGGTCAGCTTGCAGGTCCATCGTGTGGGTTCCCAGGATGGAAGGAGCTCAGCTGAAGTCCCGTTACCTGCTGAGCCTATGAGGACATTCTCATGCAAACCATTGTGTTCCACTCCTTGGCCCCACAGACATATCACAATACAAAATTCACTTAGTCTGTCTTCAAAAGTCCCCATAGTTTTTCACAGTCTCCATACCATTTAAAAATCTAAAGTCTCTTCTGAGACTCAAGGCAAGCTCTTAATTGTAACCCCTGTAAAATCCAAAAAGCAAATTACATACTGTCAGTGTGCAATGCCACTATTGCATGAATTCTAGTTGGTATTTAATGAAAACTCAGAGCCAGATACTGGGGGAAAGCTGGAATATCAGAGAGAAGAAATAGGCCACAGTCAATTTTCATCCAGCCAACTTCTCAGGCTGAACAGGGTAAATGCCATCTTCAAGAGTCCTCAGCCTGGCTGGTCGCTCCTACAGAATACATGAGCATTTGCCTGCACCTCCTTAAATATCTTCCCCACTCAGCTGTTTTGTTATGCTCGAGTGTAAGAATTTCCACCAGGGACACTGGACTCGTTGTTATGAGTGGGGATTTTATTGCTACCTGCAGAGAATGAGAACCTAGGTTGATCACCTAGCTCTGCACAGCAGAAGGGGATAAGAGCCCATTGCCCCAATTGGCACGTGTGGGAGGGTGTTGGGTGTTAAAAGAAAAAACCTACGTAATCAAGATGTGACACACCCTGATGTTCCAGGATTGGGCAAAAGGGTAAGGTGCAGCAGCCATTGGAGTTTTCTGGTGTGAATCCAACCTTTGAATCCATTGACTGCTGCAGAAGTTCACTCATGGACCTGCCCCCAGAATGAATCCAGGTCCTTACAGTTTCACTTCTGGGTTCAACTCTGCATCATAATCCTAGAGTTAGAATTTAAGATGTGATCTACTACTGTTTGCTTGTTAGTCTTGAACTCAAAGAAATATAGAAAGATCTCTGTCTCCTGAGTGATGGGATTAAAGGCGTGAGTCACCACTCTCTGACCTTCATGGACTGTGGGTGATTCTGTCCTCTGACATTCCAGGCTTGTTTTATTATGTATACAATATATCACCACAATGCCACAGAATCATACATTATCAATCAAATGGGAAGAATGGGAACATAGTGAGGAAATGCTGAACCAAAGTTAGGGTTTCTATTGCAGCGATGAAACGCCATGGCCAAAAAGCAGGCTGGGAAGGAGAGGGTTTATTTGGCTCACACTGTGAGATCGTAGGCCATCACTGGAGGAAAGAAGAACAGGAAGTCAAGCCTGGCTGGGACCTGGAACCAAAGGCCATGGAGGGAGCTGACGGCTGGCCTGCTCCCCCGGCTTGCTCAGCCCACCTCCTTATAGAACCCAGGACCAGCAGCCCAGAGATGGCACCACCCACAACAGGCTGGGCCCTCCCCCATTGAACTAACAGAGAAAATGTCCTCAGCTGAGGCGACTTCCTCTCTGATGACTCTAGTGTGTGTCAAGCTGACACAAAGCAAGGCCAAAACCCAGCAGGGCAAACTCCAAATCCTGTAGCTCCTTGTCTGCTATCAAGGGTTTAGATGACTCTGCCTTTGCAGCATTGCTGCCTGCAACACACTTGTGTCTCAGGCTGGTCCCGCTCCTTCTGTACAGATCTCCTAGGTAGACATCCATGGCTCTGCCACCTCTAATGTCCCAGGGTCTCCATCACAATCCAGGCCTCACTTCCACGGCTTCACACAATGGCCCCTCCAGGCTTTCATGTAGAGACTCCTCTGACGCACACTTGTCCGCAGTGACTTTCCCTAACTACAGAAGAAGATCCCACAGGCCCTTACTTCTGTGTCCGTCATGACTCTAAGCTAGAATCACAGGGCTGATAGATGCTGCTAAGTCTTTGGGGTGCTTGGGATGGAGCCTGAATGTAAAAGCTTGATTTGGTGGTTTGTTTCTAGGACCAGGTAATTCCTGAGGCCTTTTATTTTAGAATGAAGCTTAGCTGCGGTGGGGTCTTGCCCTGAGGGCAGCCAGCACCCCCTTCATCTCAGGATGCCCCAGGCCTCTCCACACCTCTTCCAGCTCCAATGTTAAATTTTCTTCTGCTCCTTTTTCTCCTATTTTGTATTTGTTTTCTGCCCGTTTTCATTTTAGATCTGCTTAAGAATTCTCACTAACAATCATGAGACAGAATCAATATCAGGCTGTCTTGACATCTCCACTGTCAACATAATTAGACAGAAACTCTCCATAACAGAAACTCAGGCTCAGGCAGATTCTCAGACAAAGGCAAAAAGCAGCCACATCATTTGCCAAAATATCTTAAAAGTGGTCTTTAGCCAGGCTGTTAATATTGCTCCTCTCTGGAGCCTCCTGAGCTGGGCTTCCATTGTCCACATCGTTCCCGGGTGATGTCTTCCAAGCTCTTTAAGCCTTTGAATACAGGCTGCAGTATTCAAATGCTTTCCTTATCCAAAATAGCCTGGCCAGGCTGGTAACAGCAAAACCTATTCCCTTATACCCACATCTGTCTTAGTTATTGTTTTATTGCTGTGAAAAGAATCCACGACCAAGGCAACCTATAGAAGAGAGAGGGTGAGTCCATGATCATCATGACAGGAGGCATGGCAGAGAGTTCACATCTGACCCACAGGCACAAGACACAGAGAGAAAGCAAACGGAATGACACTGGTTTTTGAAGCCTCAAAGCCAACCCCACAGTGACACACCTCCTTCCACAAGGACACACCTCCTTCCACAAGGACACACCTCCTCCAGCAAAGACAGCTCCCCAGCACCTCCCAATCCTCCCAGTTCTACCCACTGGAGACCAAACATTCAAATACATGAACCTATGGGAGCTGTTCTCATTCAGACTACCACAAAGAGAAACTAGAAAATACTCTGAGGTGGATGGAAATGAGAACACAGTATAAAAATATTAATGGGTACAGCAAGAGCAGCTGTTAGACGTTTATGGTGTAGGAGCACACATTGGCAAGCCTGTGGTAAAATGGGAGACCCAACAAACAGAATGATCAGACTAGAGTCACTGAAGGCAGACATGGGAATGGAGCTTTCAGCCTGCCCTTTTAAGGTGCTGGTCAGACCCCCATCACAGGCCACACCCTTCTGCTGTTCTTTTTTCTGGGTGCTAGTTTATGCCAGCTCTTTGTCCAAACCAACTTTTGCCTCTTGTCTTATTTCTAACAATTACTGCTACTGACCTTGCAGGAATAAAGAGAAATATATATATATAGCTGGATAACCTAGACGAGATGAAATGGGAAAATGTCTAAACAAGAATCATCATGACTAACTGCAAAAATCTTAACATTTACAAAGGAGTGTTGCATGAAAATCAGTAAAAAACCCAAGACCAGATGGCAGTGCTGGTGAATTCTACCTAGAACTTAAGGAAGCATGCATTCCAATCCTATCCCAAAAGAGCTGAAATGCCACCAACACCACAAGAAAGGAAAACTGGGCCCATCCTTCTCTCAGAGCACAGGTGTAAACAAAGCTCAACAGTGTGTCATAAAGGTTTGTGCCCCATGATCAAGTAGGATTTATTCCACAAATTCAAGGAGGTTCAAAAGAAAAAAGAAAAAAACAGTCAATGTAATATGATTGAAGAGGGGCCACACAGACATCTCAAGTAATACAAGGAAAGATTTGACAAATACTCACCACCCTTTTACAATATAGTAACTCAGTAAGGGCTGCAGAGATGGCTCAGTGGTTAAGAGCACTGGCTGCTTTTCCAGAGGACCTGAGTTTGATTCTCAGCATCCACATGGCGGCTCACAACCATCAGTAACTCCAATACCATGGAATCTAATGCCTTTCTCTGACCTCCATGCACCAGACATGCACGTAGTGCATATGTATACATCCAGGGTAAGGAGCACTTGTGCATTTAATAAGGTGAGCTTGGGTCCTAGCACTGGGCAAAGCAGTGGGGTCAGAACTCAACCAAGTGTCTGTTGTGGGGCCCGTGTCCACAGCAACCCCAGCAGGTCTGCTAAACTCTTTGTGGGGAAGGACTGAGGTAAGGGTTCTCTCTGCCTGTTACCACTGGGAAAGGTGACATAAATTCTGGGCCAGCTTGGACTACATAGTGAAACACAGCCTCTAAAGACCAACAAAGAAAAGTCAGAAGAGCCATGGCATGTGGATGAGGGCAGATGAGGGGGCACAGGGCTCCTGGGAGGGAGGCTGGTTTCTGCGTAGCCTGTGGGAGAGAGAGCTCATGTGATGTGTGAGCCTGGGACACAGAGAGGTTGCAGCCTTGTGAAAGCTGAACTTGTTACTGTCCTTCTGTGCTAACTTTTCATTTTCTCAACTTCTCATTTTCCACATTTGGTGGCATGTTATATGGTAGCACAGGCAGATCACTGGAGTCAGGGCTTGTCTGACACTGAGTAACTGCCTTGATCTCTCTGTGCCTCAGTTTCCTCATTTGTGAAATAAGCCACTGGCCAGGGTTTTCCCCAAGCTTCCACCCAGCTGTAGAGCCCTGGTTAAACCAGGTATTTCTGGTATCCAGTTCCATGGCCTTCAGCTGCCCTGCTCAGCTTCTGGAAGGGTCGTATGACAATCTACTGGAAATGGCACACTGTGGGTACAACTAAATTCATTCCTGAGAGCTGTGCTGTGAATAGTGTGTCCTAGCTCTCACATACCATCCTGCTCATAGCTGGTGACAGAGCCATCCCACAGAAGGTCAGGTTTCAGTGTTTCTAATCATGGTACCAGCCCTGGGGGGTCTCTATGATCACATCCCCCAAAGAGACTGTTGTGTTCCAGCAGGTGGAAACTTTAGGAGGTGGGATTTTGCTGGAGGGAGGAGGTTGCTGGGAGTGAGTTCATGGGGGGAATCCTGACCTTTGGCCAGGAGGATAATGGGTAGGACAGCTCGGACACAGTGGTGAGAGCACAGAGCTGCTGTGCTAACATAACCCTATTCCAGGAGGCCCGACTCTTTTCAGTGGGCACGCCCTCCTCCACAACCCCCACCAATGTGTCCTCTTTTTTTCCTGGAGTTTTACATCTGCTTGTTTGAATACAGATTGAAAAGTGGGTTTGAGTAATGCCCTGAGCTGTACTTAGCAAAGGTGGATGTGCCTGTAGCCTGCAGGGGGACTTGCTATAATCAGGATTTGGAAGCAGCGAGGCAGCTGGTCCTGTAACATCTCATGACTCAATGGTCCTTTCTCCTCCTCTGTCAATTCTTTCTGCTTTGCTTGCTTGGTGGTGGCTTCCACGGCCCCTCCCAGCTGTGTGACTGGGGTGTGGAGGAAATACTTTTCCATGGTGGAGAGTTGGTCTGCAGCTGTGCATAAATACCACATCACGATTATTAAGCTCCAAGAAATCAAAAGCTCACAGCCCTCATAAAAGCAAAACTGAACCAATCCTGCTACATGTAGAAAAAAAAATTCTTTTAATGTGTTTGTGAATTCACAAAAGAAGTTCATGTCAGCCATTCACAGAGCAGACATTTACAAATGGGTCGGAGAGGCCCGTACTGTGTGTGTTAGAGGCTCTTTCTCTGAAAATGAATACAGCACATTCACGTGGAGTTGCTCGAGGTGAAATAGTCCCCATTTGCCTCTTGTCCTCATGTAATTCAAACAACTTTCATCGATGTCTTTTGTGTTTCGGAGGCTAAGCCTGAAGCGGGGGACACAGAAACAAGAAATGCACTGTCTAGGAGTGAGCCGCACGGATGAACTCCAGTGAGCCCTGGAAAAGGAGAAGAGATTTGTACTTTGGGTGGAGTAAGAAGCCAGGGAAGTGGGGACCTTGTTGTGTGACACTATTTGGGGGGAAGAGATGAGCAAGCATTTTATTTCACCCAGGGAACCCATGACAGACCAAAGTATGGATACCACCAAAAATTAAAATGAATTTTATTTATTGGGGTTATTATAGTAATATTATACCCTTCTATAGTCTTTAATGTAAAGATTTAATAATTATAGATATACATTTTCTTATTTTAAAAGATATGTTAGATATAAAACTTTAGACTCACAAAGATAAAATAAACAAAATATTTTCTTTAATTTTTTAATTACAAATAAACTTATAAATTTTATAGTTATAATAAATAATTCTTAATTCTTACTTAATAACTGTTTTTAATATATAATTTTGCTATGTTAAAATTAAAACCTTCCTTTTAATTAAACAAAAAAAGTGATGTAGTAATGTCTTTCTATGTGCTGTGACTATCATTCTTTAAATAAAGGAAGTGTTTTGGCCATGGTAGGCACCGTAGGTAGGCAGGGAAATTGAAGTTCAGGTAGGAGGAGGGTGGAACCAGAGACTCTGGATCCAGCTGCCAAGGAAGAAGCATGTAGGAATACAGATGAGTCACGGCCACGTGGCAGAACAGATTATTGAAATGAGTTGAATTAGGATGAAAGAGCTAACTAACAATATGCCAGAGACACAGGCCAAACAGGATAAAATTAATATAAACGTCTAAGTCATTTTGCGGGGAGAAAAGCAGCCGTGAGCAAGTCTGGACCTCTGGCCCAGACAGGGAAAAACCTCATGTTACAAGAGTATGGATGAAGGGTCACTTACAGGAGCAGAGATGCCTCAAAGACAGCTGCATCACCAGTCACCCCAATATGAGTGGCAGCACACAAAGCTGGGAACCTGAGCACAGGGCACAACTGCAGGAGGCTCAGCAGATCAGAGTGTTGTTTGTAGGTGGTTAGCTGGTCTGAGCTTCTTCTAGGCAGCCCAGTTGGGCTGAGAGTGCCTCTCAGCGGTCCTACTGCATATGTATACCTGAAAGGGGAGGGGCCTAGTGTAACTTCTCTATTTCAGGAACACTCTGAAACCTTTGAGTTGTATACTTCCAGAGTCTAAGGAGCTTCCCTGCAGGATGGAAGGTTTTATTTGGGAAGAAATTGCAACCCATAGACCCCCTGGCCCAGAAGAAGCCTTGGGAAAGAGCTAACTGTGTCTGAGCAGAGGCTTGGATAGTTTCTTTCCTGAGGAAGAGGAAGTGTTGAGGAGATGGCGTGACTGGGTCTTGCAGTCGAGTGAGAATGGATGACACAAAGTGAGGGGCATTCGACAAGGGAAGAGTTATGTCTGGCTACAGAAAGGATGGGCGACTGGATCTAAGGCAACGGTTCCTCTGAAGCCTCAAGTATTCCATCAGAGGGAATTCCACCCCCTTTGCTGCAAAATTAGGACCTACTTTATAGAGTGCAGTGTTAGTCTTTTTCATTTATGGAATGATAGTATGTATTCCACCTGATTCTGTTGGAAGAACAGAAGTTTGGCAATGTGGCTGTGGTCTGTTTTAGCAAAGCACCCAGTGTGTCAAAGTGTGGAGTCTGGGGATTTGAGTTTTGCGAGTGTGCTGCTGCTGTGACAGTGCTCGTCACTTGTCTCTGAGACGTGCTGCCTGACAGAATGACTTGAGGGAGGGGACTTACCAGCTCATAGCTTCACAGGGATCTCTGTTCACCACGGCAGGGACAGTATTCAGTGAGCTGGCTCAGTCCATGGCAGGACATAGCAGATCTTCCTAAATGGTTATCCAGGAAACAGGGCTAGACTGGGACCAGGGGCAGGTAGAACCTTCCAAGGCTCTTTTCTAGTGGTCTACATCTGCTATCCAGGGATGGTCTGCTAAAAACTCCACAGCTGAGCCTCTGAAACGTGGCTCTGTGGGGATACGACAGTTTACAGTGACAGTGACAAAGTGTGGTGCAGAATCGCCCAGTGCCCTCTCTGGAGAGTAACCTTCTCCTTCCCCTCAGCTGTGGATTTTGGGAGGGCCCAGGGGGCTGGGCCCACTAATCTTCTCATTGGCCTGAGAATACATCTGACCATGCACTTCTGGCTCCGCCTCCAGGTTATCTTTGGGGAGACAGTCATTTCTAGTCTTTAGACTCTAATCATTCTTCTTAAACCAGAGGTTGAGAGGCAAAGGTCTGTTTTCTCAGCGTCTTCTGGGAAGCTGTCACTTTCTCCCTGGTGCCCCTCAGGGATTTGGAGGTTACCGTATACTGTATACAAAATCTAGAAGCCCTTTACAAGCCAACCTGCCTACATGGGTGAGGCCTGCTGGGCTTGCCTGCCTTTAGAAAACCCAGACGGGCCTCTTGTGCCAGGTCCTGCCGCTGTCCTGTTTTCTGGCATAGGCCTTGGTTTGCCTGGTGGTGTTTTTTTGTCCTGCCCCTCACTGAGTTCAGGACAAATGACCATATTCTCTCTTACTGCTGTTCTCCCTCAGGGGCCTGTCTTTATGCTGCTGGGCCCATCCTTTTTTTGTTTTTTGGGTAAGATTTCACTACATAGCCCAAGCTAGCCTTGAACCCATGTACCTTTTGCCTCCACCTCTTAGTGCTAGGATTACGGATGTTTGCCGCCCAGCCTGGCTTGTAGCAATAGCCATGCTTTTGTTGGTTTGACATTGAGTTGCTTCAAGGAAGAAACGGACCGTCTGTTATCCTTACATACTGTTCACAATGCCAGGCCGTCCTGTTTTCTCCTATCCTGCCTGAGGCTAGCTAAACACCGTGCTCTGTGGCATCCCCCGAGGACTTTCCCTCTGCCTCAGGGAGCCCCGTGTCATTCCCACCTGTGTCCTACTGTCTGTCATACTCAGGCTGAGGGCCAGCTCTGACTGTTGCCCATGGCATCTCTTGCTGGAGCAGCAGCAACCCTTCTCTGAAGCCTCCCTTAGAGACGCAGCCATTTGCTGTCTACATCCTCCAGACATTGTGACGCCTGTTCCCCTCATCTGCCTTCAGGTTCATGAAAGCTTGTGTTCCCTGACCCCCTGCCTTCTTCCCGAGTGCTGAAATTACAGTAGGTTTGCCACAACGGCCACTTGCACTTACTGTGTTTTTGTTTTTGTTTTTGTTTTTGTTTTTAACTTTATTTATTTATTTGCCTTGGTGTTTGCCTGGAACTGGAACTACAGACAGTTGTTAGCTGCCATGTGGGTGCTGGGAATTGAACCTGGGTCCTCTGGAAGAGCAGATGGTGCTCTTAACCACTGAGCCATCTCTCCAGCCTCTTTTGTTGGTTTTAAATTGAGTTCTCTTTGCCTTGTTTGTTGGATGACAAATGCTACCCCGTCCCTGTGGCACATGGCTATCTAGCCAGAGTCCACACATTCCCTAGTTTCTTGACCTTTCAGCACATCTCCTCCTGTGGAGATCTAATCTGCTGCTGGATATGTGTCTGTATCTGGGCAGGCAGGTCAGGACCCAACCTGGGATGTCCAACTTCTTGACACTGTGATATGATGTCATCTACAATGCGTCAGGCTGAGTTCGTAGCTTTCGTGAGATGTGTGTGGTCCTCAGGCCTAAACATTCCCACTTCCACTGTACTCCCCTCCCCCAACTTAGCAATGCCAGACTCACAGGGTCTGGAGCAGAGAGCACAGAGCAGGGCGATGGGCAGCTGGCTGATGGTCGAGGCCTCAGATGCTGTCTGTAGTGACAGCTCAGAGGACCTTTTGGCTGGCGATGGACTAGGCCACATTGCATGAGAGACCAGCACTCACATCTGAATCTTACCAAGGCAGTCATTTCGTATTCTCAGACTCTCTTTGCCTGTCTAGAAGGCAGCATTTGGAAGGATGCAGCGTTTTCTGGTATTCCAGCAATAAGGAATGGGGCAGTTCCAGGACTCTTCACCAAGTAGCATTCATTCTTCGCTGTGGAAAAGCTTATTGTGTGTCCACAGCTGCCATCTGGTGGCTGGATGGACTCCGGGACGGCTGTGCTCACTCACCTGCCTTTTTAAGGTCCTGTGGGGTCATCAGGATGTGGGAGAAAAGCCCACTCCGAAGAGGGATCCCCTCTAAGTAGCCCCTTCCCTCTGCGAAGGAATAACCAGGCCAGCAAAGGCTCAACTATGCATACTGTCCGCACTTCCTACCGCAGGCTGTGCGTTCTTCCAAATTCCAGCATCTCGGTGCCTCTGCTGGGTCTGCTCTCCACCCATCAACCCTCGGGTACATCAGAGTCCTTGGCTACCGGGCTGTCCTCAAACCCACTGGCACGCCCCATTGTCACACCCTGGAATCTTCAGCCATGCTCCAGTGTGTAACGCCTGGCCTGACCCCACCTGTGGGCTCCGTGGCCCCAATTTAGTTGCTTCGGTGTCAGCAATGTCCCACAGCAGTCACCTTTCTTGTACCCTTTGACCCCAATGAACCCTTTTCTTTGTTTTCTCTTTTTTTCTTTCCTTCCTTCCTTTTTCTTTTCTGTTTTTTTTTTTTCTTTTTGAGACAGGGTCTTAGTGTGAGTGAGTAGTCCTGGCTACCTAGAACCCACCATGTAGACCAGGCTGGCCTTGAATCTACAGAGATCCTCCTGCCTCTGCTTCTTGAGTGCTGGGATTAAAGAAGTGTGCCACCAGCCGCCATACCTGACCTGGAAGTCGCTTTCTCTTTCTTCCTTGCTGGGTCTGGCCCTGTGCTTGCTCCCTCAGCTCCTGCATAGGGGGGATGTCCTTGTTTGCTTGGCTTTTCTCACACCTGCTGGGCTGTCTCCTAACCAGGGGCAGCCTTGGGTACCAGACAGACCTTGACTCACATCCTGACCAGGCCTCATATTAACTGAGTCACTGTTCCCATGTGTCTTTGCTCATAAAGCTGGAGGTCATCTAAAAGAATAAACACAAGTGTGTTGCACGAGTGCCTGTGGCCCTGTGTGTTCTCTGGAAGTTAAGCAGCAGTAAGGCCATTTGACGCAACAACAAACAGGCAGCAATTTGGGGAGTTTTTTCCCTCCAGGATCTTATGGAATGTGGAGAGATGTACATGAGAGCAGAGGCAGCCCTAGGTCAGGCCCACAGAGCAGGAAGTCTTCCGGTTGTGACAGCCAAGCAGCAGGGGCCCCAAGCTGCAGATACCTGAAGTGCTGTGGTCCAAGCTGCCATTGCATTTCCCCCATCACCACACTTCCACACTTGACCGTAAGTGATGTGCAGTGTATAAAGCTCTAGTGTTGGCCCAAAAGACTGGAAAAGGAATCTTTATGAAGCTCGAAAATACCAGATGAAAATGAGGGAGGGGGGGGAGAGAGAGGAAGAACGAACAAGGCTGTGTGTTTGTTAAATGATCTCAGAATGTTGTTTATGGAGTCAAGCACGCTGGTGTATGCCTAAGATCCCAGCACTCAGGAGGCTGGGGCAGGAGGATCGAAGGCTGGGACCAGCATGGATTAAACTGCTAAGATCTGCCTCAGAAAAACATTAAATTGTTCATGAACTCCTGGGCTCCTGTCTAGCTATCTCATGCCTAGGGGATTTCACTAGCAAATTTCATAAAAACATTTGTAAAAGAAACAACACCATGTGTACACACCATCTTCTTGAAATCAGAGAAAGCTTAGATTCCCAGGCCATTGTATGATGCCGATGTCGCCTCGATCCAAAATTAGACAAAGATGGTACAGGAAAGCTCCAGCTCAGTGTCTGTCATGAACATGGTATTTAAAACCTTCAAAATATTAGCAGTCAAAATCCAGAAAACAGTTCACCATGATTGAGATGGATGCAGTGTAGGAGTGTGATGTAATAATCAGCATTTGAAGACCAGCCCAAGGAACAAAAGGCCATTATCACACTGTGAATGCTGGATGCTTCTTGGAGATGAACAGAGAAAAATCAGATTCCCACTCTTGCCCTGATCCCACAGTTAGCAGAGTGAGCGAGAGAGGTGTGGCAAAGACTTGAACGGGAGAAACAGCCTGTCCCTGCTTACAAAGGACACAATAGGACTGCAGAAAAATCCCTGTCAGCAGCATGTTATCCTGTGTGGTTTCCTTGCTTGTTTGACTTGTAGATTGTCAAGGTGATCATGGGGGCGCATACCTCTAATATTAGCTCTTGGGGAAGTGGAGGCAGAAGGACAGAGAATTGGAGACCATCACGGACTCATTATTGGGCTGCAGGCCATCATGGAATCCTTAGCAAACCCTGGCTTACCAAGCTTCCCTAAGTAAGGTTGTTTCTTAAAAAAAAAATGAAACAAACAAACAAAAAAACCAATTCAAGGCACTCACATTGTTCCATTTGAAAATTTTTATTGTGTTGTGTATCTGGAATTCAAACACAATGGCTACCTTATGTTTTATTGTTCCACACTTAACCCTTAGGCCTCTGCTATGGACATCTTCCCAGCCTGCAGGCAAACCACCTTTATTTATAGCAATAAAAAAATCCTTTAAGATAACACAAGGGGGCACTAGAGGATGGCTGTTGTACTTGCCCTGCCTCTAACAGGATGCCCAATAGAATGCTCAGGGCATGTGAATCATTTTTAGATGATCTTCATATCCACCTTACAGAGTGAGCTGAGCACAGAGCCAGCCACCCTTTTATTTGGAGTTTCATTTTCAGGGGGCTTGGCCCCCTTCTCCTGCCCTCTACCTTTCACTTACCTGCCATTTTGATGTCACAGCCTGTTCTGATATCATAGTCTAGTGTCAGAATTCTCTCTAGCCCTGATTCTGCCCTTAGAGCGACCAGACAGACAGCTGAGCAGGGTTGTAGTGTGGGTGGCTGGTGGCCCTGGGGGGCCTACCCTAGAGAACATCTGGGCAGCCCATCAGCCTATCACTCCAACATGAAAGTCATCTAAAAGGTAAGGCTTGAAAGTTTCCCTTCTGATGGTCGTGGTACCCGGGGTGGAAATAATTCCCGAGGATTATGGGATTGACATGGCTTTGTAAACACCACTGTGGAACTTTCTATATGTGTCTCTAGGACACAAGTGACTTGAACACCTAACAGTTCTCCCTTGTCACATGAAAGAATGGCTTTCTGAATCTCCCTTTCTCCTCCTTTTATTTTTATTTTATGTGTATGGTGTTTTGGCTATGCGTATGAGCATGTTCATGTAGTACCCACAGAGGCCAGAAGAGGGCAACAGATACCTGGGGAATGGAATTACAGATGGTTATGAGCCACCATAAGAGACTCATAATGTGGAATCTAGAACCAGGAGTCTTCTGGAAGAGCAATCAGTGCCCTTAACTGCTGAGCCAGATCTCCAGCCCCTTCCATCTCTTTGGGGACAGGAAATGACTGTAAGGCACCTGCCAGCCTGGGACCTGCCTCAGACTTAGAATTCTTCTTCCTCAGCTTCTTGTTGGGAGCTGTGTGTGCTATGAAAGGGACCTTTCTATAGTTGGAGAAATGAAAGTTTCTGTTTTATTAGGATCGAGGACAGGACAGGCTGGGACAGTACACTTCTGGAGAGCTCCTAGCTGGTAGGCTCTCAGCAGCATCTTGTTGCTGATTTGAAAGGTGTAGACATGAGGATGCTGTAAAACCATGGGGACAGGGGTTTAAAGGCCTTCTGTTTAATTGCTATGGAAAAGCTAACCAGAAGAGCCTGAGGAACTTGTGTGTTACCAGTTCACAGCCTGTCTTGTCCAGAAGTCCCTGCTGCTTCAGGGCACACTGCCATCACTCTGTTTTCTGTACCCTTCTCTGTCCTGAGCATTGTACCTCGGGCCTTATGCATACCAGAAAAGTCCCGCCCCTTTTTTAAATTTTTATATAAGTTTTGCTACACTGATCAGGCTGGCTTTGAACTTGCTCCGTAGCTCAGGTGGCCTTGAACCTGCCATCCTTCCACTTCACCCCTAAAGCAGACAGGACTGTGAGCCTATGCCACTAGGCTCAGTTCATCTATGTATCTTTAAAGAAGGGGTTTTGGGTGGTTTTTTTTTTAAATTTATTTATTATGTATACAGTATACAGAGGGCACCAGATGTCATTATAGATGGTTGTGAGCCACCATGTGGTTGCCGGGAATTGAACTCAGGACCTCTGGAACAGTCAGTGTTCTTAACCTCTGAACCATCTCTCCAGCCCCGGGTAGGCTTTTTTTTTTTTTAAATCAAAACCTGACACGCATTCCTATAAAATCTACACTAGAGTGAGGTTTGCTTAAAGGGGCCATGTTCTTTTCTTGTGTCCCGCAGAGTATGAGGGAGGTCAAAAGGGGAATTCAGAGGGCTGAGAAAGGACTCATTGCTGGCTTCCAGCAGAGAAGCTGGTTTCAGAGCAGTTCCTGGTATCATAAAGGGAGTTAAGGAATCCTGTTCGGGTTATTTTGGCTCTTACCGAGAAGGGAGGCTGCCTCAGAAGGACACAGTCTTCTGGGGGCTTGGCCTTGGCGGGTGGAGACTTGATGGAGGGTGGGGGTAGGGCAAGTGGGGAGTTGCTGACCCAGAGCAGCACAGAACACCCATGGATCTGCAGGAATGTGGACAAGCTTGGCTTTGGACAGGACCCTATGACCCACATAAAGCAGTGCAGCTGAGAGAGGGTCAGGCGAATGGTGACCAAATGGTGCTGCATCGAAGGTGGATGGCTTGTCCTCAGTTCCGCTCCCTTTTCTGGGCCCTCCCAGAGTCCCTCTTTGCCGTCTGCAGGCTGATGTCTGTCTTCTCCTGTAGCTTTGCTGTATAGGGTGGCCTGGCTGGAACTGGCTGCACCTGGGATTTTGACTACTGTGTCTAATCTGAGATTCGTCCACACTAGTGACAGCATGCATAGCGCCAAGCCCATTGCCAGCTTTGATCTGAGCTGATGTGGTCCAAATGCAATGAGACTCTGCCCGAGGGGCTACCTGAGTGTGTCTCATGAAGGAGTGTCTCACCCTGCCCTTTCTCCTGGGTTCAAGGAACCCTCCCTGACATCCTCAGGAGCCCAGGCAGCTACTTCCTGAGCTGAATGTTCCAAGAAGCTCCTTTCCCAGCCCAGCCCAGTGCAGTCAGATCCAGGCTGAGAGGAAGATAAGCCTAGCTGGCAGGTGGGTGCTGCCGCCATAGTGTGAAGCAACTGATTGGAGACATGGGCAAGATATTTAGAAGATACCCAAGGCCGCCCACAGGCATCCCGTGTGTGGTGCAGTAGCTACCCTTTTGTACCCATAACTTACTCAGGCACATTGCCAGGGCCAGGGCTTCACTGTAGTCATAGAGCTTCAGGTTAGAGCAAGCTGCTGCCCTCTGCAGAGGCCGTCTTCCACTAAGGTCTCCTCACTGGCCTAAGTGTTATCCTTTATTCCATGTTTGGTGGTCTTGGGTAATGAATATTATTCCTTTCTGTTGCTTTGATTAAAAATGCTCTAAGAAAAAGCAACTTTGGGAAGGAAAGAGTTTGTTTAGCTTATACTTCCAGGTTACAGTCCAGCATTGAAGGAAGTCAAAGCAGAAACCATGGAAGAATGATGCATTTATAAGCTTGTGTTTAGCTAGCTTTCTTATATAAATAGTCCAGGCCCACCTGCCCAGGGATGGTGGCGCCCACAGTGGCCCGGTACTTCTCCATTTATTAACAATCAAGACAGTCTCCAGCAGACATGCCTGCAAGGCCAGTCTGCGATAGGCAATCCCTCAATTAAGCCTTCTTCTCTCTTCTGTAAGGCCAGTATTGGTGTGATGCCTTTATTTATTTTTTTTTAAAGATTTATTTATTATGTATAGAGTGTTCTGCCTGCATGCCAGGACAGAGCACCAGATCTCACTACAGATGGTTGTGAGCCACCATGTGGTTGCTGGGAATTGAACTCAGGACCTCTGAAAGAGCAGTCAGTGCTCTTAACCTCTGAGCCATCTCTCCAGCCAGAGGACCTGGATTTCATTTTCAGTATTTGCATAGCAGGCAGACTCTCTAGTTTCAGGATATCTGGCCCACTCTTCTGGTCTTTGATGGGTATGCACATAAATTGTGCAATGACATGTATAGGCAAAATTTATTAAATAATAAAATCTCCTGGTGGCAGGCGAGAAGAGGCAACAGATCTCATTACAGATGATTGAGAGCCACCATGTGGATGCTGGGAATTGAACTCAGGACCTCTGAAAGAGCAGTCAGTGCTCTTAACCTATGAGCATCTCTTTTCTCAGATGACTCTAGGCTATGTCAAGTTGACATTTAAACTTAACCAGGACAAATATCTGCTTCAAAAGTGAGCTCTTCCTCAAAATAGTAAAGAACTGCCAGTTGGAATTAGCTTTTGAAATCAAGGCCAAGACTTAGGCAGCAAGTGTCAGGCTGGGGCACTTTGTGGAAACTGTAACTGAACCTGCCATCCACCCACTGTCTGAGTCTCTTTCTGTTGATGTATTCGGGAGCGGGGACTAATTTTCAAAGAGTGAAGATTTGATCTGCTTGCTGTTCTGAAGGTTTGGGGTCGGGATCGACCACCTGCATCTGATTAGGGCTTCTTGCTGGCCAGGACTTTCTTCATAGTCCCAAGGTGGCTCAGAGCACTACATGGCTAGACAGAGGTCTCAGGCAGATCCTCCCTCCTCCTCCCTCCTCCTCCTCCTCCTCCTCCTCCTCCTTCTGCTGCCTCTTCTTTTGAATCACATAGCACCTTTACTCTAGTTACCCAAAAAACATGGTCCATGATATTTATGATGATTAGTATCAGGCATGTACCGCTACCTATAATTGCTGTTTTTGACTGGCCTAAATCCTTCCTAAAATCTGTGAACATTCTGTACTCTGATACACAGAGTAAATTAGCTTCCTGTGGCAACCAGATACTAAATTCTTTTTTAACTAGAGTTCTTACGCTGCCTGAAGAACATATTTTAAAATAAATAAGTAAATTATGGTACAGAGGAGGGAGGTAACTTTGAAAACCGTACTGAAGTAACACACACATGGATTTTTTTTATTATAATAATACTGATTCTGGATCTGAGTTGCATGATTTAAGGGTGAGAGCATCCAGGCAAATTTCTGTATGTATGAATTCATACAACTTTGGCCAAGTTTATCCATGTACTTCTCACACCCAAGTCTCTGATCTGGAAACACTGCTCCTGTGGCTCCATCTTCATAAACTCCTGAGACTTGAGGCACAGGGGTCAGGGGAGAGGGCACCACACTCAAACACACCCCACATACCATGGAAGAGGAAGAGGGGGCCGTCCATCCCTGCATGACTGTGTGTGCCAAAACAAACTCCAAGGCTTCATTCCCAGCCAGTCATGGCAACATATACCTGTAATCCCAGCACTGAAGATGCTGAGTCAGGGTAATTGATGTAAATTTAAGGTTAGGCTATACTACCAGTAAGGTCCTATCTCAAAAAGCAAAGAAAGAAAGAAAGAAAGAAAGAAAGAAAAAAGCCAGTCACATATAATGGAGTTGCACCACCTCTACCATCCTGCCCTCATTTAATTCTAATCAACTCTCAAACATTTCCAAATCCAGGATAATAACATTTCTGCTCTCTTAATAGCTAACAACAGAGACTGAATTTTGATGGGAATATTAAATTATAGCAACCAGTCACACTACAGAAAGCCTGCGCAGACTGGATGCTTTGAGACTTCTAGGCCTTGGCTTAGATTTGTACCTGACACTGCTCTCCAGGACACCACACTGTAGGGCCAGTTCTCCTTAGATGGAAATGGTCAAGGCTGTGTCCATGCACCGACCCTCCCCAAATGTTTGGTGTGTACACTATCGCACACCTGTAGGATTCCTTCATCCAAGTGAGAGCCAAGAAACCGATCCAGTGGGTCGGTCCAACACCTTGGACAGCCAGGCCCCAAGTTGAGTTGCCGTGGGTGTGGCCCTGTGTACAGGTACCCACCATGTGCACCTGAGCACTGACCACAGATGACATTTACTGAGAGGCGGGGGATGGCGTTCCTGCCTCTGCAGTCTGTTGCCTCCTTTTGGCTGGACCAGCCACCCCCACCAACTACATCTTTCATGTACAATTCTTTTCTAGGAAAAAATAATTTGGGTGGAAATTATGAATCAGGTCATGGGTCTAGTTTCCACTTTCCTATCATCCCATTATCCAAGAAATGAGTACGAATGTCCTAAGAAACAGTTTTATTTGCTTGTTCTTGCGACAAAGTCTCATTGTATAGTCCTGCCTGGCTTGGAACTGACAGAAATAAGCGTGCCTCTGCTTCCTGAGCATTGGGATTGAAGGTGTGTGCCACCCCATCCAGCTTCAGGAATGTTTTCTCTTTTTGAGACAGAGTCTCACTGTGCAGCCCTGGCTGGCCACAAACTCACACCTACCTCTGCCTCCAGAGTACCAGGATTAAAGGTGTGTACCACTATGCCCACCCCCTCCCCCAAGAAATATTCTTAAAAGTTCTATCTGGTTTGACTTAATTTCATCTGTAATTTTAATTGTTGTATCATGTAAAGTATAAATTGAGCAGTACAGAATACATAATCTACAAATGATACTTCCTGCCCCAGGGTTAATGATGAAGTTGGTCGCAGGAATTTGTGCAGCATGTAAGCCTGGCTAGAAGGCCAGCACCCATGCTCTGTGCCTGCCACAAAGTGCTTGGCTGGAGAAGCCGCCCACAGACGTGTGGTGTGTTTACGAAAAGACTCATCATCCCAAGCAGGCCTACTGCTGACACGTGCAGGAACCTGGTGTTTCCTGCGTGTCCCAGACCGCATGTATGTGTTGCTTCAGGAGGTAGCAGAGTGACTAGCCTCCCTGCAGGAATGTCCCTCCTGTGAAGGAATTCTTTTTTCGTGGTAACTGATAGCCTTGCTTCCCATACCAGCTGCCTGTGTGGTCCTTTGCCTGTGCTCCTTCTGTCTCAGAGCATATTACAAAAATCCCACTTGTCTTAGGGTTTTTATTGCTGTGAAGAGACACCCCGGCTATAGTAATTCTTATAAAGGAAATTTAATCAAGGTGGTGGCTTGCAGCTATCACGGCAGGGAACAGTGTGCAGGCAGACATGGTATTGGCTACGTCTTTATCAGAAGTCAGTGGGCTGTGACAATGGGCAGGAAATGGTCTGTGTCACTGGACAGTATCTTGATCATAGACTCCCACAGTAACACACTTTCTCCAACAAGGACAGACCCACTCCAACAAAGCCACACCTCCTAATAGTGCCATTCCATATGAGATTCGGGGGCCAATAACATTCAAACTACCCTGCCACTAGACAGGTATTCCCTAACACATGCAGTGAATGCTGAACCTGCATATGGTACTGAGCTTTGCGAATGTGCTCTGACTGTTCCTGTCCACACATGCCTATGGTAAACTTTTACTCTGTCAATTAGAAGAAAGTCTTGACAGCCTTTCCTCAGCCTATCCCAGCTGCCAGCATCACTCCTCTCAAACTTGGGGCTGCTGTTAAGTAAAATAACATAGGCACTGAGACACAGAGACACACACACTGGTGACTGAGGTACCTACAAAGGGGTGTGGGAGGGTAGTATAGATAGATAGCATGGACACTTGGGATACGGGGTGGTTCGCATCCAAGAAAGTCTAGTATTTCATCTTTCTAATCAGAGTGGTGTGCTATTTAAAATTTAGAAATGCTTTATTTCTGAAAATTTCCATTCAATATATTTTTAAACTGCAGTTGACTTTGGGCAACAAACCATGAAAAGGAAAACCGCAGATAGGAGTGAGCACTGGGCTCTCTGCTCAACTTCCCTCTCACCTGCACTTACCTCCTTATTTGCATGTGTATGTGCACGAGTGTGGGGTGCCCCTGCAGGCCAGAGAGGAGCATCAGATCCCCTATAGGCAGTTGTGAGCCACCTGGCATGGGTGCTGGGAACCAAACTCCGATGTCACCAAGCCATCTCTCCAGCCCCTTAGTATTACTTTGATGTCATTTTTCTGTCAATTGTGCATTTCCCAGTCAGATTCTTGTTTCACACAAAGTAAACTCCCCTGGTCCATTTGACTCAGTTTATTTCTGTAGCAAAGTGGAGAGGAAAAGGTTTATTTTATCTTATAGCTCTCCATCACTGAGGGAAGCCAGGGCAGGTACTGGGGCAGAGACTGTGGAGGAACACAGTTTACTGACTTGGTCTTTCTGGCTTGTCCTGTTTGCTTTCTTATATCTCCCAGGACTATGTATCCATAGATATCATTGCCCACAGTGGACTGGGCTGTAGTAAGAGTTTCTGGTGCAGCCTAATCCCAATGTAAAGTCTTATATTAACTACATGCTGTTTGGCCCATGGCTCAAGCATATTGCTTGCTAACTCTTACTCTTAAACTAACCCTTGATTAGCCAAGTGGCTTAATACCTTTTCTCAGAGCAGCATTTTTATCTTCTTTCCTCTGCATCTGCCTGGTATCTCTAGTCTGCTCTTCCTCTTCCCGGAGTTTTCTTAGTCTGGTAGCCCTGCCTACACTTCCTGTTTACCTTCTGGCCAATCAGCATTTTATTAAAACAATAGGAGGGACAATTATTTACAAAATACAAGAACATAATCCCACAGCACTGGGCCTTTCCACATCAGTCACCAAGAAATGTTCCACAGGTCTTGTCTACGGGCCAATCTGAGGGAGACATTTTTCTCAATTGAGACTCCTTTTCCAGCACATCCATCTGTATTCTTTGTTTTGGCACTGAGTCTGCCTAGTCCAGGCTGCCTTGAACTCATGGTCTTCCCTCTTTTGCCTCCCCAGTCCTGGGATTACAGGTCTATACCAACACACTTTATCACCGAGTCAATGCCTAATTGAACGGTTGCTTGGGTGTGGTGTTCAGTTCTTCAAAGGTCCCTGTTCCGGGTGAGGTCCAGTCCTTACCTGAGAAAGAACACCTGTTCTGGTGTCCTTTTGAGGTTGTTGCTTAGCAGCCCCTGTCACCCAGTGCCTATGCTACATCCCAGTACCCTGCTTTCACTGTGCCCACTACAGTGCTGTCTCCACTCAGTGTACCACAGTGACCAGCCAGTACTCTGTCTCCAGGCCTGGGGATATGACTCAGTGGCAGAGTGCTTGCTTGGTCAAGATACAGGTTTGACTTAGTACTGGTCCCCTCCCAGTACCCTACTATTGGGTCGTGTGTACATTCGGTACCCAGGGCAAAGCTCACTCTCCACGGTGAGTCTTACTCTGCCATGCTGTGGGGAACAGCTAACACAGTTGAGATGGGGTCAAGACCATAGCTCCAGGACTCTGTCGTTTTCTACACTGCATTCTTATATGCCAGCCCACTCTAATCCTTTACTTTCTAATTGAATCCCTTTGGCATTTGTGGATCTAACTTCTGGTGTCTCATGTCCTGGCGGGATTCCATCAAGCATGCCTAAAGTAAACACCGGGCTCTAATGTTAATTCTTCAGTATTTAGACTGGTCTGGGAGTGAGCTCAGTTAAAAGTGCTTGCTTTGCAAATGCAAGCACCTGAGTATGGTCCCCAGAGCTCTCCATCTCTCTCTCTTTAAGACAGACAGGATAGAATGTCTTTATAACCCCAGCTCTTACAGGCAAAGAGACAGGTAGATCCCTGAGGCTCCCTGGACAGCCAGCCTGGCTTCCTCAGAGAGCTCCAGGCCAGTGGCAGACCTTGTCTCAAAACAGGATACCTGATGTGTCCTCTGCCTCCACGTGCACCTGAAAATACATGAATGTGTGTGCACTTGCACATACACACAGGCATATGTTCACGCAGGCACCCACACAGGTACACACACACACACACACACACACACACACACACACACACACACACATGCAGCAGCAGCTTTAGCCCTTAATTCATACACAGGAAGAGAGTGGGTGTGGGGACTCTAATTAAAAGCAGCATCCCCATGAACCCCGCCGTACTCCTTTTCTATCCTGCTCCCCGAGGCATTCATTTCTGTCCTTAGCCAATGCAGTGACATCAGCCTGAGTCATTTGTCCTCTGGCCTTGACCTGTGCTGTGGGATGGAGAGATCAGAGCAGGAGCCTGGGGGTCTCTGGCATGGAAGCCAGCCCAGGAGGGTGCCCCACCCCTCCAGCACACCAGAGCAGCCCAGGAGGGTACCCCACCCCTGCAGCACACCAGATCAGCCCAGGAGGGTGCCCCACCCCTCCAGCACACCAGAGCAGCCCAGGAGGGTACCCCACCCCTGCAGCACACCAGAGCAGCCCAGGAGGGTGCCCCACCCCTCCAGCACACCAGAGCAGCCCAGGAGGGTACCCCACCCCTCCAGCACACCAGAGCAGCCTAGAAGGGTGCCCCACCCCTCCAGCACACCAAGCCAGCCCAGGAGGGTACCCCACCCCTGCAGCACACCAGATCAGCCCAGGAGGGTACCCTACCCCTGCAGCACACCAGAGCAGCCCAGGAGGGTGCCCCACCCCTCCAGCACACCAGATCAGCCCAGGAGGGTGCCCCACCCCTCCAGCACACCAGAGCAGCCCAGGAGGGTACCCCACCCCTGCAGTACACCAGAGCAGCCCAGGAGGGTGCCCCACCCCTCCAGCACACCAGAGCAGCCCAGGAGGGTACCCCACCCCTCCAGCACACCAGATCAGCCTAGGAGGGTGCCCCACCCCTCCAGTACACCTATACTTTCTAGAGTCCACTGGCTTGGTTTCTGCATGTATTCCTGCCCTGACGTGGATTGAAGCACTAGGGGCTCAGGCTGTTTGTGGGGAAGGAGACTCATAACGATGTCACCCATTTCCTTTCCCTGTTCCCAGACCATGAGACTGACCATAGACGGTGCGAGATTCTATCTCCATGGCAGCCTTGGGACTTCTTCAGTGAGTCTCATGGTCCAAGTCATCCAAGGAAGGGCGGCCTTGGCTGGGTAGGAAGAAAGTCTGTACTTTAATTACTGTTAGGAGATAGTAACACTTGGTTAACATCTGTTCTCCAAACGCAGCTTGCAGTCAAGAAAACAGGTAGCATCTCTGTGGCCATCATGTGGGGCTTAGTATGGATGCAGGGTCTGGGGCTTAGAAGATGCTCAGGAAATATAGCCGGAATCTGTCTTCACATGAAGACTTTGAAAGCTGTGTCTGCCTCCCCCCAGGCAGGGGTGTGAAGTAATGGGTGGGCTCAGGAAGCATTGCTTGGACATCCAGGTTCAGCTGCCAGTGGGTCCTGGAGCTCTCCAGGCTACAGTGTCCGGACTACAATCACAATCTCTTGAAAATGTGCAAATTTCTTATTCTCAGTTCCCCTCTACTCACCACTCATGCTCTCCAGTCACCTCAGATGATCATAAACCTTTCTTCTGGCACAATAGGTTAGCTTGCACTTTGTAGAATGTATTTTCTTGGATGCTGATTATATTGCTTCTCTTGTGGTTACATATGTGAATGCACAGGTGCCATGGTGCACACATAAGGACAGAGGACAGCTTTGTCCATTCTCTCCTACTGTGTGGGTCCTGAGGATCAAATTCAGGTCAGCAGCATTGTCAATGTCAAGTTCAGCAGCATTATGCACTCTGTGATGGCTTCGGTCTTATTAGGGTTTCTGTTGCTGTGAAGGGACACCATGACCATGGCAACTCTTAATAATGGAAACATTTCTTTAGGGCTGGTTTACAGGTCAAGGCAGGAAGCATGGCAGCGCACACAGGCAGACACGATGCTAGAGAGGCAGCTGAGAGTTCTGCATCTGGATCTGCAGGCAGCAGGAAGAGAGAGACACACTGGACCAGGCTTGAGCATCTGAAATCTCAAAGCCTAGCCCCAGTGATGCACTACCTCGAACAAGGCCACACCCACTCCAACAAGACCATACCCACTCCAACAAGGCCACGCCTCCTAATAGTGCTACTTCCTATGAGCCTATGGGGACCATTTTCATTCATACCACCACATCTTCTTTCAACCAGCCAAACCATTTTGACATTTATCTTTGTATCTCTGGTTTGTTGGTTCTACTACTAATCAGTATGACAAAATAATCTATTATTTGTTGATAGACATTGAGTGGTTTCCATGTTTGCCCAAGACGAGGAAACTGATGAGAACACTCATGTTCAGTTCGTTGTGGGGGTTCATACTGTCTTTCTTTGAGGTACTTAGGAGTCAGATCACAGAATAGATACATCTTTAAATGTTTTTTAAAAACTGCTGACCTGTCTTCCAGAGTCCTCGTAGATTTTTAAATATCTATTGGCAATGCCAGGAGTCATGGGGCGGGGAGCATAGACAGAGTCAACTATCTCACACCAACTCAAGGACGTGTTGAATGCAGGCTTTCCCAAAGATCAAAATATGCATTTTGTATGTGCACATGCATGCTACTGCCTTGGATTTTATGTGGTTCTGAGCATTCAGTCTCAAGTATTCAAGTTTGCAAGGCACCCGCCAGGCCACCCCTCTAGCCTCATTAACCTTTTGAATGACTGTGTTCTCCGGTGTTGCAATGTCTTACAAGTCCTTTTTACTTCAAAGAGTGGGGAGCCTGTGTACATTCACCCATATTGATTCCCCTGTAAAATTCAGTAAGTGCAGATCACTATGAATAGGTCATTGCCTCACATGGTCCCCTGAACCATAAATATTCCATCTCAAAGGCAGAGAGCCTTTGTTACATAATATAGTCTTAGAAACCCTTTAGTTGAAAAGCATTGACTCCCCACTTGGGCAGAAAAGGTGACTAAAACCAGGACAGAAGCCTGGGATCGCTGTCTTCATGTCTGTTCCTTTTGCTTTGGGTGATTACCAGCTTGACACCACACACAAGCACAGGGATCCTCAATGGAGCTCTGTCTAAAAACTGTTGGTACCCAGTCTGTCTCATCTCCCTTCAGCCTCAAAGGCACCGCTTTTATCATCTGACTCATTATAGAATGCCCTGCTCCAGACTGCTCTCCCCTAAAGGTACTGGGATGTATTGAGTCATTGCCCTAAACCTTGCAATCACCTTAGACTTGCGAACTGCCAAGTCTTTCAGACAGCTCACAGCACTCTTGAAGTCACCCCAAAAGGATAAAGTATGGGAACTGGAATGTCCCCTCAACCAATAGGGACATCTTTGAAACTCTCTGTACTCCTGGGACTGAAGTAATGACCAGCCAGAGAGCACACTGTCTGGGGCTCTTGTGCGCATAGCTCCTGCCCTGCCTGATTCTTCTTGCATATGACCTAGAGCTCATGTGTGCCCAGAATACAGACTTGTGTTCACTGGACCCCTTCACTGGTGCTCCCCAGCATGGCCGTGCTGATGCAGTCTTTTTTCTTTACCTGACTCTCCTCTTAGCTGGCATATGGGGCCAGGCGGTAGAGTCTAGCCTGCTAGGCCTCCCAAGGCAGGGCTCTTGCCCTACATTTCTGGCCACATTCAGCACATTTTGTCTAAAGGTGAATGGTTGTTGTGCTGATAAACCAGATCTGACTGATCGTGTAAAATCTTGTCACTAGGAATGTCTACATAAGAAGCAAATTTATGAGCCAGCCAAGAAGCATACAACCATAATCCCAGCACCAGCTATGTCAGGAAAAAGTTCATTGCCAGTCTGCACTATTTAGAAAGACCTGTCTTCAAAACAAAATCATGAAACGAAATGTAAAGCTAAGAACAGAAATCACATGATCATCTCAATAGACGCAGAAAAGTCCAACACTCATGATGAAATCCCTGAAGAAACAACACCTTCTTCTGGCTTTCGTGGGTGCTGAATGCATGTGGTACACAGACATATCTGAAGAGAAGCTGCAACATAAAAATAAAAAATAACTTTATGGTGAGTTTTGCAGAGACAGGAATCAAGGGGAAGAGCCCACTGACAATGATTCTGAAAATTGCTAGTAGTGGACTCACCACAGTGTGGGGGTGGGGGTGGAAACTTTAAAACAGGAAAAATCAAAGACTGAAACTTGGATGCTCCATGTTGATGGGCTGGCAGAATTAATATTGCACAAATGGCTGTATTATTGAAGGCAACCTGCAGGATTTCACAAATTCTAGCTGGTATTTAATGAACCCAGAACCACATATTGAAAGCTGGAATATCAGAGAGAGGAAACAGATCACAGTCAATTTTCACTCAGCCAACATCTCAGGTTGAACAGGGTAAATGCTGTCTCTCGTCAAGAGTCCTCTGCCTGGCTGGTTGCACCTACAAAATGCCTGAATGTCTGCCTACGTCTACTTTAAATAACTTTCCTGCCCAGTTACTTCACTTCTGGGTTCAACTCTGCATCATAATCCTAGAGTTAGGATTAAAGGTGTGAGCTACTACTATTTGATTGTTAGGCCTTGAACTCAGGAAATACAGAAAGGTCTCTGTCTCCTGAGTGATAGGATTAGAGGTGTGTGTTACCACTCTGTGACCCTCATGGCTTGACTGTGGATGATTCTGTTCTGTGATATTCCTGTCTGATTTTATTAGATATAAAATATATCACAACATAACCCCTTTTGTGTCAAAATAAAAAAGATTATAACTAACATAAGAAAAACTATATATAATAGGTACAGTAATTGTATATAATATACACAAATAACAGTTACATGAGTAATGTCCAATCCATTAACAATTGACAAAGAAAATATTTTATTATTTATCCTATTTTGATGAATTCAAAGGATTGTACCTAATTTATTTTCTGACTTTTATTATTAACTGAAAACTATCTTTTGATGTCTTTCAAGCTTATGCACTTTAACTTCTGAGGTTCTTTTCTAAAACTGTCACTAGGAAACAGTAACTGTCTTATCTTCAACTCCCGGAGACCCAAGAAGGAAATAGTATTAAGCAAATAAACAGGATGTGCAAGCAAGCAAATTCCAAAAAAAAAAAAAAAAATGTGAAAAACAAAACAGCTGGCTGCCTGGACAGTCACCCAAGGTTCTTCAGCATTGTTAAAGCATCCATCTTTGGCCTACAAACATAGTATATCTGACAGACTCCTCTGTGACACAGGATATTTTTAAGATCTTTTTACCTTGTTATGACAAAGTTCAGTATTTCTTTTTTTGTATATCTTGTTTGTCCATTTGGGACATCACACTGTCAGCAGTCAAGACAAGAGCACTATCTTGCCTAGTGGCTAACTTTTGCCACAAAGAAGGTCAACTCCATATGGAGTTTCTTCAATGCTCATTATCTTCTCTGGAGTAGATTGGTGCTGCCAGGAGCAGATGTCTCATTGTCATAAAAATAATAAGAACCTATGTCATTAAAATATCTTTTTTTTTTAAATTCCTAATTTTTTTAAAACTTTATTTATTTATTTATTTATTTATTTATTTGCCTTGGTGTTTGCCTGGAACTGGAACTGCAGACAGTTGTTAGCTTCCATGTGGGTGCTGGGAATCGAACCCGGGTCCTCTGGAAGAGCAGACGGTGCTCTTAACCACTGAGCCATCTCTCCAGCCCCCATCATTAAAATATCTTAAATGCCATATTCTGTATATTGCTGAAGTGTTTGAAGAAGACCTGTCCATCTAAAATATATCTCTGCTTGACATTGAAAACATATCTAATATAACTATAAGTTTGATTGTAATGTCTAACTACTAACTTTCATTTCTTCATATCCTAATTAGTTGGTAATAATAACTTTCAAGAACTAGCAATTTGTATTATATTATTAAATAAACTGTATAGGTACAATATCTTGAACAAATATAGAAATATTTGTACAGTAACAAAATTAATCTCAACTTTGTATCAAATTACACAGTTTGGTTACAATATACAAAAAATCCAATTCAATGTAAAATATTTAAAACTAGCAATTGCTTTTTAAAAAAAGATTTATTTATTATGTATACAGTGTTCTGTCTATAGGTCATAAAAGGGTGCTATATTTCATTACAGATGGTTGTGAGCCACCATGTGGTTGCTGGGAATTGAACTCAGGACCCTTGGAAGATCAGCCAGGGCTCTTAACCGCTAAGCCATCTCTCCAGCCCCTAGTAATTGCTTTTTAAATAATCAATCCTTATACCCTATCATATTTGTATTCCCTTTTTTCTCTTTTTTCTAAAAGAACCATAAATCTAACCTCCCTTGTTCAGCTTTTTCCCTAACCATAACCAATAACAATTTGTAACCAATTTCCCCAAACAATGGCAATCATCCATAATCCACTTCAAGACAAAAAACCACCCACCCCACCTTTTAGGAATGTGGGCATTGTGTTCTTAAATTTACTCTCTGCTCTCTGGGGGCAACAGCACCTTTAGGGGATCCTGAAAAGAAAAAAAAAGTTGTCAAGTCCTGAGATAAGTAGCTGTATCATTTGTTGTCCAATCTCTGCATAGCACGAAAGTACACGGCTTGTCTCAAGCCCTGGCTAGAGTAGTCTGTGTAGTAGTAGTAGTAGTTCATCTCAACTAGCCGCCTTAAAATTGTCTTGAGCAGTTTGTAGTCCAAATCTGATCTTTGGTTGGTGTTTGTCAGCCTGGTGGCTTTGTCATAGTCCATGTGAACTCATTGTTGTGGGGCCCCATCTTCCTTTTGAATACTTCAGAGGTCAAAATTAGGCATTGTCATGGTTCCCTGCAGAAAACTGATGAGACTAAAACTCAACACAATGTACAGGAAGCTACATAAAGCCTCCTTTTTCCCCTAGAATTAATTAATACTCAATATGAACATCAATAATATCATAACAAAAAGCTTAAAGTATGTAATTTTATAAATTTTGATATGAACATTTATAAGCACAGGATTAGTGACAATAGAACTGCCCCTTCTTTTTAGTTATTATTCTGCCCCATATCAGGTAGCTCTTCTGATATGATAGAGATTTTTTTCATTTTTCTTTAACAAGTACGCTTGGGTTTAGAGAAGGAGAGAGCCACACTCCAACTCCAAAGCCAGCCTTAATTCATAATTGAACTGGAACTTCAAGTTTTCTAACAAAGAGATATAGATGTTAAGCAATGAGATTTTATCTTGTAGAGTATAATGGTACCAATAGATCCGATATTCCTTTGCTTGTAAATTTGTTTTGGGTAGCTTCCCTTCTGCTTTAGTGTCTAGATGGCCAAGGCTTTTTGACTTCTTGAAGATGGGTATTTATAGTTTTCTGTAAAGACAGGAATAGAACCCTGCCCCTGAGTTTTTCTTACAACTTAAAGAATTGTCACATGGGTGGGTGAGCCATCATTTCTCTTTATCATGAAGTTTTTCTGGATCACATTTATTAATTTTGATGATATCCATAGCTTCTCTTTACCTGCAGAAACAAAAGTGGAACACCTTCCCCAAAGCAGCATATATCCTGGCTTTCATTCAGAGCTCAGCACATCTTTAAAGTAGACAGGCTGATTTAACTCAATTTTTCTATAGTCCAATGCTTTTCAGCAGCTGTTGTTCCTTTCTCATTAGCAATGAGAAAATTCAAAGTTAATAAAGCATTGTGTAGTCTATTTCTGGGGGTCTTTGTTAACCTGTTTATTCAGCATATCCTTTAGAGTTCAATTTAATTTTTCTATGATTATTTACCCTGTAGGATTGTTTAGTATACCTGTAATATACTTTATATTATAATAAGCAGAAAGCTCTTTCATTTAACTCAAGACATATGCTGAAGCATTGGCAGTCTTATTTTGTACAGGTATTCCCACGATGGCCATAACTTCTAGCAAATGTGTGATTACAGAATCAGCCTTTTCTGAAGTCATTGAAATCCTGAAAACATATCTATTGTATGATGTACATATCTTAAATTTCCGAATTCTGCAAAATAAAACATATTTATCTGCTAAATTTTATTTCCATGTATATCTTTAGGATTATTGCCTGCTAGTAATAGAGTTTGGTTAAAAGAAGAAACAGGTGGGACATCTTTTAATAATTTCTTTGGCTTGTTGCCCCATGATAAAGAAATCATTTTTAATCCTTTGCTATTGATGAGATTTTTTTATGCAACTCTGGGGCCTCCAGCACATTTCCTATTAATAATTTATCAATTTCATCATTACCTTGTGTTAGAGGGCCTGGCAGGCCCATTTGTGATCGGATGTGTGTTATATAGAAGGGATTAGTCCTATTCCTGATTATGTCTTGTAACAATAAATAATGAAGTTAGTTCTGACACTTCATTAATAAAATCAGCAGTTTCAATGTGTGAAACATACTGAGAGTCAATGACTATTTTAAGAAGTTCTATAAAATCCATCAATACCATTGTGACAGCATATAATTCTGACTTTTAAACAGAATTATAAGAGCTTTGAGCCACTTTACTTACATTTTCTGATTTGTAACCTGTCTTTCCTGATATTTTTGCATCAGTATAAAATGTAGGGCCTCCAAAAATTGGTGTATCCCTTACAACATGAGGAAGAATCCAGTTAGTTCTCTTTATAAATTGAATTCTTTTGCTTTGAAGATTTGTTAATATCTCCCCCAAAAATTACTGCAACATCTTTCCAAAGTTCACTTTCTGCCCATAATTGATAAATTTCTTCATTAGTTAAAGGTACAATAATTTCTGCTGGGTCCATTCCTGTTAACTGATGAAGTCTTAATTTTCCTTTAAAAATCAAATCAGAAAACTTTTCCACATATATCTTTAATTTCTTACTCAGTTTATGTGGTAGAAATATCCATTTCAATATAATATTTTTCCTTTGCGTTGATTCCTAGTGGTGAATGTTTAAAGGGTAAAATAACCAGAATGCAATTTACCTCTGGATCCACACGATCCACATGTGCATCTTGTAATTTCTTTCCACCAAAGCCAATTCACTCTCAGTTTCAGCTGACAATTCTCTTGAACTGTTTAAGTTCTGGCCACCATTTAAGGTTTTGAACAAATTATCCAGTTCATCATTTTCTATTCCAATAGTGGTCCATAAATTGTAAATGTCTCCTAGCAATCTTTGGAAATCATTAAGGGTCTAAAAATCTATCTCTCCTGATTTGCATCTTTGGGGGTCTAACTTTTTTTATTGACCTATTTATATCCTAAATAATTAATGGAATCCCCTCTTTGTATTTTTTTCAGGAACAATTTGTAATCCCCAAGCAGGCATTTTTTTTTCACTTCCTCAAACATTCTTTCTAATGGATCTATATTTGAATCAGCCAACAAGATATCTTTCATGTAATGGTAAATGATAGATTATGAGAACTTGTTATGTATCACTTCTAATGGCTGTTGTACAAAATATTGATACAGAGTAGGGCTATTTAACATTTCCAGTGGGAGAGCATTTCATTGATATTTCTTTACAGGTCAAGAATTATTATAAGTGGGCACTGTGAAAGCAAATTTTTCTTTGTTTTATTCTTGTAGAGGTATCCTAAAGAAAGTCTTTTAAGTTAATAACTGTAATAGGTCATTTTTTAAGTAATAGAGAAGGCAAAGGAATTTCAGAGCCCATTGGCTGGATCACCTTGTTTACTGTTCTTAGATCTGTTACCATTCTTCATTTTCCAGATTTCTTTTTGATAACAAATGCAGGAGAATTCCAAAAGCTGGTTGATTCTTCAATATGCTGAGCATTTAACTGCTTCTGTACTAACACTCTAAGGCCTATAATTCCTTTTTTGTTAAAGGCCATTGCTGAACCCATATAGGCTTATCTTTTTAGCCATTTTAAAGTTAGTGCTGTGGGTGCCTTTGAAAGATCAGCAGCTGTTGTACTTTGTTTTTATACAACCTGAGTGGTTTGTTACTGTTTTTCATAATACCTTCTAATTTTTTCCCAGAAACATGTTTATGGTTCATTTCTGAGTTTGGAGGAATGTTAATCTGTGTGTTCCATTGTTGTAATAAGTCTCGTCCCCATAAATTTTATATCAGAGTTAGCCACATATAGCTTTAATTTTCCTCTCTGTCCTCCTGGCCCTGTACATTCAAGCCATCTTGCACTCTGTCTTACCTGGGATAACATCTAATTTCCCAAAACTGAAAATTTACCTCATGAAGGGGCCAATTTGGATGTCAAGAGTCTGTGAAATTATTGTTCCATCTGCCCCTGTGTTTACCAAACCTTCAGTGACATCATTTATTTGTATTTTTAACTTTGGCCTTTGTTCATTTATAGAAATTTGCCAAAATATTCACTTTATATTTTTTCCTGAATTTTTTTGTTCTCTTTTCTATAGTTTTTCTTTTGTCCAGAGAAGTATGGTCTTTTAGAATAGGTTTTAGTTTCTTTAATTGCTCTGGGGACATGTTTCCTCCATGATGGCAGGATAAGACTGAACCAGATTTGATATGGGAGAGGGGGGCTTTCAGCCCCCTCGGGGCATTTCCTGAAGGCAAAATGTTACCTTCTCTGTTTCTTGTTGACCGATACTCATTAGTCCAATCCAATGCCTTCTTTTACCACATCTTCTGCACACTTCGGAAGGGAGGAGTGCTCTCTTAAGATTATTTCTAACAAAGACATTATTTCTGGGAACTCCTTATTTACAGTCTGTTTTTATGTAACCTTGCCTTCCACAATTGTAACATTTAATATTTTGATTTTTTTCTTAAACCTCTAGAAATAACCTCCCCTAACCAGTTATCATCAGTTATAAAGTTCTAAATTAATTGTATCATAAATCCAATCCTCCAAGGGTTCTAACCTTGCTTTTAACAGTCTATTTATTCTTTTACATTAGCATTTTTAAAAGCCAGAGATTCAATTGTTATTCACCTACCTTCTGAATCTGGTACCATTCTATTTACCATTGCAGTTAATCTCTATAAAAAGTCTAAAAGTTTCTTTGGGGCCTTGAATTACTTTTGTACAGGATTCAGTTTTCTTTCTTATTTATTCAATTCTATCCCATATACTGAAGGCTGACATTTGGCCTAAATCCAGGATGTGCTTATAGTGGTTGATTTTCTACACCAGCATAATCTCCATCCCAAAGAAGTTGGTCTTGGGAGATTTCTATGTCTCTATCTTTGCTTCTTTGTTCTATTGTTTTAGCCTCCTCCTTCCACCATGTCTTCCACTGTAAAACTGGCCCAGCTTCCAAAACCATACCTGACCAGTCCTTAGGGATAATTTGGTTACATGTTGTCCAGAAATGTAACATTTGTTTTACAAATGGTGAGTGCATAGCTTAAGTGATGAGTACTTCCTTGACTCTCCTTAATTCTAACATCTGTACTGGAGCCCAACTAACTTCTGTATAATTTTCATCATTTTTCATTTTCTCTAAAGTTTCTGGATATATTCATATTGGCTGTTTGAAAGCCTTTTGCTGTTTTTGTGTAATCTTATAAGACAATGTTGAGATTGGTTCTTTAAATTTCTCTGTCTGGGTCTGAATTTCTCTGTGTTCTCTCTTAACAGGCTTTTCTAGGACTTTCTTTCTGGTATTCACATTAACTGACTTTTTAAATGATAAGACAGAAATAGTCAAACAAATAATATTAATAATAAACATTATAATAAACATTATGATGCTAATCCCATCTGCATTATTTATCTTCTTTATTGGCTCCAGTTTTAAATCATCTAGAGTAATATCAACGAAAGACCAACCGATTTCCATTATGCTGCTCTTTCCCATTCTTACTGTGGAAAAAAGTTCTTTCTCTCTTTTAAACGAATTTGCCTTTTTAAGAAATCCCAGTTTAGTCATCAAACTTGTCAGTGGGGATTCAGATGAATGTGAAGTGGAGCAGTTAGCTAGTGTGGTAGCAGCCCAAGAAGGGGGTCCTAAAAGAGGAAAAACCCCATAACCCACCATGAGAGGGAGGCCACTGTCTGAAAAACTTACCCAGATGAACACAGAGAAGAAACGTGTGGCTGGTCTGCCTAAGCCTGGATGCTAACTCTGAACAGAAAGCCCAGCCAGCCAGTAATTATTCCTCCAGTCATGTTTCTCTGGCCAGCAAGTGGCTTTTTTTTTTCAAATTTATGCCCCAAAAGTTGAGTGCCAAATAATGCACAAATTCTAGTTAGTATTTATGAAAACCCAGAATCAGATATTGGGGAAAAGCTGGAATATCAAAGAGAGGAAACAGACCACAGTCAATTCTCACCCAGCCAACTTCTCAGGCCAGGGTAAATGCTGTCTTCAGGAGTCCTCAGCCTGGCTCTAGCTCCTACAGAATGCCTGAATCTCTGTTCCTTCTGCATTAAATAACTTTCCTACCCAGTTACTTCACTTCTGGGTTCAAATTCTGCATCACAATCCTAAAGTTAGAATTAAAGGTGTGAGCTACTACTGTTTGGCTTTTAGGCCTTGAACACAGAAATACAGAAAAATCTCTGTCTCCTGAGTGATGGGATTAAAGGTGTAAGTCACCACTCTCTGACCCTCATGGCTTGACTGTGGGTGATTCTGTTCTCTGATATTACAGGCTGATTTTATTAAATATAAAATATACCACCACACAACAGATTCAATTTATTTACCAACGGGGAAAAAAAAGAAAACCCTTAAGAAAGAAAAAAAAACCACAGAAAGATAAAAGGTCCCCAAATAGCCAAAGTTGCTACAATACACCTTGACAGCTGATAGAATAAATCTTCCCATGGTCCTAAGCAAGAAGAGCTGCAAGGGTGGAGAGCCATGAGGGAGGAGAGCAGGGAGTGGGGACAGCCAGGAGGGAGGAGTCAGTGAGGGAGGAGTCAGTGAGGGAGGAGTCAGTGAGGTGGAGAATAGGGGAGGAGGCATTACGATGCCCGACCTCAGATTATTCTGTAGTGACAGCAACCATATGGTATTGGAACAAAAACAGACGTGGAGAGCAGAAGAAGTGCATAGAGGATTCATAAACAAATTCACAAAGCTACAACTATGTACTAAATAAACGGTGCTGGGAAGAGGGTCTGTGGATGAATGAAACTAGATTCCTGTCTCTCACCCCAAACTTCCAAATGGAGCAAGGACCTTAATAATATAGTACCCGGAACACTGAAACTGCTAGAAGAAAGTAGAAAACTCTTGAAGGTGTAGGTATGGGGTGAGAGCTTTTTGATAGGGACTCTTGTAGAACAAGAAAAAACATGCCAATAATTGACAGATAGGATTTCAGGACTCTGAGAAGTTCCTTCAAAACAAAGGAAATGTTCACCAGAGTAGAGACATAGCCATGGCATAGGGGAGCCCTTGCCCACACACATGACACGAGTTAACATCTAGAAAGAGAGAAAAACTGAAAAAGTAAAGTGCCCTAAACAAACCATCCCACCACTGGGTGGACTGGTGAGCCAGCCAGGCTGTCCTTAGAAGAGGAGAGAGCCGGCCAGCAGGAGTGCACAGGCCTCCCAACCTGAGTGAGGTCCCCAGATCCCACCCTCAGATGGAAGAATCAATTCCACAAAGCTGTCCTCTGCTCTCTCTGTGTGCACCCCCTCATAAAACATACACCCTCATAAAAAGATAAACACTTGAAATTTCTAAAAGAAGAAAACATATGGCCAGTAAATTCTTGAAAAAGGAATCAACATCCTTAGTCATCAGGGAAATGGAAATTAAATCTGGTTTGAGACTTGGTATCATCCCAGTCAGGATGACTGTCAGCAGAAAACAAATGCCAAAGTGCTGGTGAGAATGTGGGGAAGGGAGAAACCGATACACTGCTTCTGGAAGGGGAACCAGTGCAGCCATCATGGAGACCAGTGTGGTGTTTCCTTAGGAAACTACAAACAGAGCTACCACATAGCCCCGCTACACCACTCCTGAGTATAAACCCAAAAGCTGGTAGGCTTTCCCACAGAGACACTTGCGTATCCATGTTTCTTACTGCCCTGTTGGGAACAGTGAAAAAAATGGAGCCAGTTTAGATGTCTATCAACACACAAATGAATAAAGAAAATATGATGTGTGTACATAATGGAGCTTTATTAATCTATAAAGAGGAATAAAATTGTATCATTTTCAGGAGAATTGATTGATCTGGGAATCATGTTATACAAAATAAGCTCAACTCAGAGTGAGTCTATATGTGGATCCAGATTTAATTGTATGTGTATGGGGGCTGGAGAGATGGCTCATCGGTAAGGAGCACTAGCTGTTCTTCCAGAGCAACCACAGGGTGGCTCACAACCATCTGTAATAAGATCTGGCGCCCTCTTCTGGCCTGAAAGCAGAACACTGCATACATAATAAATAAATGTTTTTTTTTTAATTATATGTCTATGTCTTTAGCTCTGTATGTGTGCACCATGAACTCTGTGTGTAAACTGTGTATTCATCATAAATTCTAAGTATGTGTGAACTGTATGTGCATCATGAGCTCTCTGTATGTGTATGTGAATTGTGTGTGCATTGTGAATATACTCTGTGTGTGTGTGTGTGTGTATGTGTGTGTGTATGTGTAAACTGAAAATAGAGGACCATAAGAAGGGAGGAAAATCTTGTCGGGAGGGGGGGGACAAGAACATAATGGACTCCATGTGATAAGAGAACAGAATGGAGTATATTGTATGGCACTGTTCCTGGGGAGATGTGAGTGAACATCTATTCACTCTGGATAGGGAACCAATGACAGACCAAGGTACAGATACCACAGAGGTCCATCTTGGTGAACCAATGATTCTTATAGGGGTTATTTATAGGACTATGGGTGAGGGTTAACTTATAGGAGCTGAAATAATTCAAAGAAAGCTGTGTCACCAAAGCCCACTCCAGCATGTGTGACAGCTCACCAAAGCTAGAAAGTTGGAACTTGCTACACAGTCTGCAGGAGGCTCAAAAGTTTGGGAAGTGTCCTATTCAGGTGGCTCAGGTGGCTGATACCTGCTTCTCTGAGGCTGTCCGACTGATCTCCTCTTCCAATCAGCTTGCTGGTCTGAAAGTAACTCTCAGCAGGTCTCACTGCTTCTATATGTCTGGGAGTGGGACTAATGAAACTAGTATGTTTCTGGGACTTCCTGGAGCCACCGAGTTGTTTACTTCCTCAGTACCCTCCTAAGTACTCTGCACAGATACCCTCTTCTGTATACTGTATATATAATAAATTAATTAATTAAAAATATTTATTATGTATACAACATTCTGCCTCCATTATGCCTGTGTGCCAGAAGAGGGCTCCAGATCTCCAGATAGATGGTTGTGAATCACCATGTGGTTGCTGGAAATTCAGAACCTTCAGAAGAACAGTCAGTGCTCTTAACTTCTGAGCCATCTCTCCAGCCCAATAAATAAATCTTAAGAAAGAAAGGAAGGAAGGAAGGAAGGAAGAAAGAAAGAAAGAAAGAAAGAAAGAAAAGAAATACAACCCATGAAGATTTTTTAGACTAGAAAACCCACAGCACTTTTTAAATGTGAAATGTGTGTTTACCCAGCATGGTGCTTGTCAGTCCCGGAATTGCCCCAGTCCAGTTCCTCATTGGGTGAAGCAGTCAGGCAGCTGTGGGCATGGGCCCGAGCCCAGGGCTGACTTGCCATTGGAGTCACTTGCCACCATGATAACTGGAAGCTGCCCTCAGCATGTGTTTGTAGAATTTCCTGACAAGTGTCAGAAGTATGGATGCTGTCCCAGAATCCACACAGCTCCACAGCAATTTGCAAGTGCACTGTCATAGAAATGTGGCTGCTGGGGCTGGGTGTGCTGGTCTGTAAAGCCAGCTACTTGGGAGGCCAGGCAGGAACATTAAAGTTCAAGGCCAGTTTGGGGACTTACCAAGGTTATGTGGTGGGGTGTTTGCCTAGGGTGAGGCCCTAGGTTCAGGCCTCACAACTGAAAATATATAAAATATACAATAAGCTTCTGTAGATAAAAATCCTAGGCTTTCATTTTAGCACTAGATGGCATTTCTAAAGCCAGATTTAAGTGTTTGCAAAGCAATTCACCTAGTGAAAAAGGTAGCATCCAAGTCTCTTGGGAAAGAAGGGACCATTCAGCAAATGTGTTTTTAATTATATTCTCCAGAAATTGATATTTTTAGCAGCTATGAGGAGATGTCTAATTTTTATGACCTACAAAATTGTATCTGATTTTCCCAACAGCTTTTATTCTGTTTCTAATAGTCTTTTCTTCATTGATCTCTGCTCCATTCCTGTGCCATACCCCACAGTCTTATCACATGGCTGAGCTATATTTTAATGGCCAGTAGGAAACCTCATCTCATACTACTATTCTTCAATTTCATGTGCATTGCCATCTACTCTTTTTTTCACATGTTTAACTAATTAATTACTTCCTTTTCCAGACCTATCAGTTTCCCTTCCCTCACGGTCCTTCCCCCAAACTGCTCTCAGCATCCACTCCTCCTCCCTTCTCTTCATAAAGGGCAGGTCTCCCATGTATATCTGTCAGCCATGGTATATCAGTCAAGTCTCTCCTCTCCTGTTAAGGCTGGACGTTGCAACCTAGTCAGAGGAAAGGGTCGTCAAAGGGGCTGCTTCCCTGAGTAACCAACCTCTACCACACCGCACCTGGCACCTGCCGACTATTTCCACCTCTCTAGGCCTTGTTGTTTCCTTGGCATCCCTGCCTAATGCAAAGTTCCCCTTTCTTCCCAGGGAAGCTTTTCCTCTAAGAGAACCCATCGGGAAAGACATCCCAACCACCAGGGGCACTGGCGAGTGGCTTGCATGCTTCTTTCATTGGGACCTTGAGTTAATGCGGTAGCTGGTAAACCAGCCAAGGCCTTGGGCACGATTCAGTCTGATGATTTTGCTGTGGCTCAGACTTGCAGAGCTGGGGCAATTACACAGGAAATCAGATTATCACAGGAGCTTTGGCGTGATGAGTCTCGAGAGCCAGCAACTGTGTTAATTAATAAGTTGTGTTGCCTTCCGGGCTTCACTGGGGGCAGATCATTTATTTTTTAATAGCTTTGGAACTAATCTACATGAGTCAGAACAAATGGGCACAAAATCGCTGGGCATTACCCATGTGCTGTGTGCCCCAGCTAACCTGCTGGCTGTCTCAGGGACCCTCTGGAAGGATGAACAGGAAATGTTTGCTTCCGATGTTGAACAGAGAGAGCAACTGATCTTTACATCTGCTCACTTGAAGCAGAGAGAGTTTCTGTGGGGAATCGCTGGGTCATCTTGGAAATGGATCATGGGGGTGCAGAGAGAAACTGGGAGAAAACCCCACCCTGACAGCCATTGAGGTGTGGCCGTATCCTGTGTGCCTTCAGAGGCTCAGCCAGCCTCCTCCCCTTAAGATTCGCGTTTCTTCCACCCTTTCCAGGGGTCAGTTCTCCTCAGCAGCAGTCTAGCCCCCACTTTCGGATCCCTTGGGTATATTTATGTAATTGCCCAGGCATGGATTTGCCAGGTCACAGGGTAACTAACTGTTTTCGGGAATCAGGACACATCGGTGGCACCATTTCCCCTTCCCACCAATGTGAGAGTTCCAGATTCTCCAGATGTTCACCAGCACTAGTCCTGGCTGGTTTAGTGGCCATGGTAACAGGTGTCTGTCATACCTCGATGTGTTTCTGACTTGTGTTCCTGTCATCAGTGAAGCTGGACCTTTTTTTCACGTTTATCAACCATTCATGTATGTTTGACACAAGTAGTTTGCTCACCTAAAATTAAATTTATTTTGGTGTGTGTATGACACACGTTCATTCTTGTGTGCATGCAAGCATGCCGTAATACATGTGTAGAGGTACAAAAACATAAGTTTGGAAGTCAGTTTTCTTCTATTATGTGGGTTCTGGGGGGAACTGACTCAATTTGTCAGGCTCAGTGGCAAATATCTTTACCTACTATCTTAGTCAGTGTTCTGTTGCTGTAAAGAGACACTATGACCACAGCGTCTCCTATAAAAGAAAGCATTTTATTGGTGCTTGCTTACAGCTTTAGAGGTTTAGTCCACTATCATCATGACAGGGAGCAGGCAAGGCAGGCATGGTGCTGGAGAAATTGCTAAGCGTTCTACATCAGGAGCAGCAGGAAGAAAGACTGGACCCCCCCCCCCAGTGACACACTTCCTCCAACAAGGCCACACCTCCTAATCCTTCTCAAGTATCACCACTTCCTGATGACTGTAAGAGCCGATGGGGCCATTCTTATTTAAACCACCACATTCCACTCCCTGGCCCCCATAGGCTTGTAGCCCTCATGAAGAAAAGCATTCAGTCTAACTTCAAAAGTCCACATAAACTATCACAGTCTCAACACTGTTTAAAAGTTCAAAGATTCTTCTGAGGCCTTTGGCAGTCTGTCACCACCAGTAAAATTCACAGGAAGGCACAGAACATACATTCACATTCCAAAGGGGAGGAAAAGGAGCGTAGTGAGGAAATATTGGACCAGAGCAAGACTGAAAACCAGCAGGGCAAACTCCAAACTCTGCACCTCTCTGTCTGATGTCAAAGCGCTCTTCAGATCTCCAACTCCTTCACAGCTTTGTTGAAGGCACACACTTCTCTGTCTTGGGCTGGCTCCACTCCCTGTTAGCAGCTTTTCTCAGCAGGTATCCCATGCCTCTGACATCTCCAACATCACGGGGTCTCTAAGGCAATCCAGGCTTCCATTTAGGGACATCCCTGACACACATCTGACCTCCGTGACTTTCCTTAGCCATGAAGGGCGATTCCACAACTCCTTTCCTGTATCCTTGACTCTAAAGCCAGAACCATGTATCCAAGGCTGTCAAGTTCTTCTGCTTGCTGGAGCAGAACTTGGCCCCTCAGTCAATTACATTCTCATCAGTTTTCTGTTTTAGATGGTTTCTTTGTGGCTTAAGCTTTTCTTTTTTCGTCACAGTTGGAAGCTTAGTTGAGTGGTGTCTTTCCCTGAGTCCTCCGATCCTTTCATTCCATTTTGCATCTGGTTTTTCTTTAAACTTTTTAACTTCTTAAGCACATGATTTAGCTCCATTACACTTCCTGAGGTTCCTTTTCTCCTCAAACTCTCCATCTTGTATTTTTCCTTGCTTAGCCTGCCTCTTTTCATTATACGTCTGCATAACAGTGACCGCTAATTACCACATGACATTGTCAATACTAGGCTGTTTTGAAATCTCCTCTGCCAGTACCATTAATCCAAAAATCCCTGCAATTTATTCTCAGGCAGGTTGTTTTTGGACAAGGGCAAAAAGCAGCCTTTGTGTGTGTGTGTGTGTGTGTGTGTGAAAGTATCACAAAAATGACCTCTAAGCCATATGCCAATATTCTTCTCCTCTGGACTTCTTGAGCTGGCCGCCTCCCACATTGCCCTCAGCACTGTCTCCCATTCTCCCACTAGGATGGCCCATTAAGCCGTACTTAAAGCTTACTGTTCTCCTAACCCAAAGCCCCAAGTCCACATGCTACCACAAGCAGCCTGGTCAGGCCTGTCACAGCAAAGACTGCTCCCTGGTACCAACTTCTGTCTTAGTTACTGTTCTATTGCTGTGAAGAGACACCATGGCCAAGGCAATTCTTACGCAGGGAAGCTTTTAACTATCATCATGGTGTGAAGCATGGCAGCAGGTATGTCAGGCATGGTGCTGGAGAAGTAGGGAGAGCTACATCCTGGCCCATAGACAGAGAGAGAGAGAGAGAGAGAGAGAGAGAGAGAGAGAGAGAGAGAGAGAGAGAGAGAGAGAGATTGGCTGGGGCTTTCGAATCCTGGAAGCACACCCCCAGTGATATACTTCTTCCGCCAAAGCCACACCTCCTAATCCTTTCAGATTGTGCCAATCCCTGGAGACTAAGCATTTAAATATTTGAGTGTGTGGGGGGGTCGTTCTCATTTGGGCCTTCATTCACTGCCTCATCTGCTCCTACCTCAGATGAATGCATGGAGCATTAGTTCCCTATTAGCACTTACACGCCACAGCCCCCACACTAGCTCCTGGGCTCCTCCTCGGTATTGCAAACCTCCCTATAGCTACTGTCTATTTCCAGGCTGTTCTATCTTATCGACTCCCTCCCCCACAACATTGACAAGGCCTCCCTCCCTCCTTCTCTGTCTCTCTGTCTCTGTCTCTCTCTGTCTCTCTCTCTGTGTGTGTGTGTGTGTGTGTGTGTGTGTGTGTGTGGTGTGCATGTGTAAGTCAGTCTCTGGTGTTGTTCCTTGAGTGCCATCCACCTTGTTTTCTGAGACTAACCGTCCCACCGGGCCCTGTGGCTAGGCTGGGGGCCCACCGAGCCCCAGCCTGTCATTGCCTTCTTGGTGCTCAGTTCAGGTTCCCTGCTTGGCCAGCAAGAACTTTGCTGACTCAGTTATTTCCACAATCCCCAAGGCACTGAGTTTTAAAAGCAGAAAGGCCTGGCAGAATTTAGACAATCCTATGTCTTCTTATTACACATGTGGAAACTGAGGTACGGAGAGCAGTGTGAGTTAGTGTTCATATCACTTGTGACCCTTCTCAAGCTCTGGCGCCAGTCACAGCTTGGAAGAATGACATGAAGGCCCTTTCAAGTCTATAGAAAGTCGATGTGGCTCACCTGTTCCTCTCAATTACCTCTGTGGCTTTGAGGCATGAATGGAATTCAATAGGCCATTCTGCCTGTCTTGTGGGTTCTGTCAGCCATGATACTTTGTAGTTTTTGGAAGGGTCCTACTTTCAAATACCTTCCAAAGACCTTAAGGCACCTTGGGGAATACTGTGTCCTGCATGGCTTCTAGAACCCTAGAGCCTCTCTCTTCCCTGCCTACCAAGAAAACAGCCCTGCAAGATTTCTTTGGTTGACTTGACAAGATGTGAGCTGGGGTGTGAATGGAGAGAGAGTGGTTTTGGCCAGACATAGGAATTAGATGAAGTCCCAAAGAACATTTCAAATTCTGCCAATCCCAATCTGCTCAGCACTAGGGTTGCTCATTCTAGAAATGCTGAGCATACCCCCGTGGTACTCTGATGCACTTGGATGAGAAGCAGGGATCCAGAGAGAGAGAGGAGGGGGCTGGGAATGGAGGGGAAGGATGGGCTGAGGAAGGGTTGGCTGTGAAGATTTCTGTTACCCCAGTGAAACACCATGACCAAAAAGCAAGTTAGGGAGAAAAGGGTTTATGTGGCTTACAATTCCACATTTCTGTTCATCAGTGAAGGAAGCCAGGACAGGAGCTCAAACAGGGCAGGATCCTGGAGGCAGGAGCTGATGCAGAGGCCATGGAGGGGAGCTGCTTACTGGTTTGCTTCCCATGTCTCCTTCAGCCCACCTTATAGAACCCAGGACCAGCAGCCCAGTGATGGCACCACCCACCATGGGCTGGGCCTCCCCATTGATCACTAATTGAGAAAATGCCTTACAGCTGGAGCTCACAGGGGCATTTCCTCAGCTGAGGCTCCTTCCTCTCTGATGACTCTGGCTTGTGTCAAATTGACACATAAAACTAGTCAGTACAGAGGGAGTGGAGAGAATGAACTATGGCTGTGCTTATGGCTCAGGACATAACAGGAAGTGAAACCATGGGGTTGGGTTGGGTTGGAACAGCTGGCTGTGGATTTAGTTTTAGCACAGTGTGATAAAAATGATGGTATAGGCTGATCTAGTGGGCAGGGTTTGTTGCTTGTCAACATCATTAGTAAGTCCTGTCCCCTCAGCAGGATGAGAGCCTATGGAGAGGTCAAAGGGCCTCCACCCCCCCACCCCACCCCACACAGGGAATTGAAAGAGGGAGAGGGCCTGGTACAGCAGTGCCTTCCAGCCTCTGTGTGTAGGAATCAGTGCCACGTGTTCCAATGTTTAAGCTTTTCCAGAGCCATAAAATAGCAGACTATCTAAGAAAAATTTTAAATCTTGCTATATGGCTTGGATTGTTTCTGTTTCAAATCTTGGCTATTTTGGAGCCCCAGAATAAATATAGGTGTGTGACTGGAAATTTTTGATTTTGTTCTAGTGTGTGTGTGTATTTGTGTGTGCATGCTTGCACTCACATGTGCACCCATGCACAAGTGCATGCATGCATGCATGCATGTATGTGAGAGAGAGCCTTTCTGGGGCTGTGGCCAGTCTCTGATGTGAGGGTGCAGACATGCTAGGAAATGCTGAGCCTGCCATAAATTAGACAGAAGAACTAATTTGAAGGAATCCTTTGTCACAAAATTTTCCTGACATTCCATTCCAAGTAAGGAAACACACAAAGAAAGACTCCGATGCCATGTCCACCTGGTACCTAGTCCTCTAGAGGTCTACGCTGACTGCAGCTCTGGGCACATTTTAATTTCTTCTTTCTGAGTCTTGACAATACATTATTTTTAAAATGAAAAAGAAGGGAGGAGAAGTAATTTTCAGAGTTAGCGGTCCCATCCTTTTAAAGCATGGCAAGTTAGTCTTCCTTGTGAAAAGGAAGGCTCTTCTGCCGGGGACCCTGCTTCCCCGTCCAGCCGTGCCCTTCTTGAATGTTTCAGACCACGTTCTTTCTTAGCAGCTGCTGTCTGAATGCTTGTACAGAATCCATGCGCTTGGATGGCATTTATGAACCTAGACTTCTAAATTGCTGTGTTCCATCTTACCCCTTCAAATAGGGGCGGGCAAGTAAAAATAAAATGCTTCTGGATTTTAATGATAGGAAAGGTTGTGATGCCATACATTAGAATTAGGCAGACCTTGCCAATTTAGTCCAGGGAAGGAAGAGATCTCCTCACCTAGATTCTGAAAGGCTTAAGAGAGGGAGTGGGGGCCTCGGTGGCCACCCACTGTGAGTTCTCTAGATTGGTTGAGTTTCTTCTGGCTTGGAGCCAGACACACACCCCCATCCATCCCAGAGAAAAAGGTCATGTTGCTGGTCTGTGGAGCCAAGTCAGAACAAGGACACCTCCATCTCATCCGGGGACTTCTGGTTGGGAACAAGGAATAGCAGGAGGGATTTTAACAGAAATGAAAACAACGTGGAAGTGGCTCTGGGTGATGTCACCAAGCTCTAGCAGTCCCATCTGTTGGTTGATTGACACCAAGGATGGGGCGGTGGGTGGGAGGAAGTGAAATTGCAGGCCGGATGGAACCTCAACACCCCTATCCCAACCTCTAATTCACAAGACAGATCCAGAATATAAGATAGGGGAGCGATGAGGACTGAGCACAGACCTTCCCTGGGCCCCTCCCGTGCTGGACCCATGCGAAGGGCCATCCTCCCCCGGCCTTGATTGGGCCCAGATAACGCCCTGGGTGCCGGGTCCGGTTCCCGACCACGCCGGTGCGCTTTAAGAGGCTGAGCTGCGCTTTCGCCGCCCTCGAGCGTCCCTCCACGAGAGCTCGCCTTTGTCCAGCCTGGTGCCGGGAGCCCCAAAGCAGGGGCCCGGGGGCGCGGGTGGGGAGCGGGCCTCCGGGCGAGGCAGCTCGAGCACGGGGCTGGCCGCTGTCCGCGGTGCTGAAGCGACGGGCGCGGCGGGGAGGCGGGCCCCCGGCGCAGCGCATCTTCCACCCCAGCACCGCCCTCCTCGCGGGCTCAGCGCGGCAGCAGCCGGCACTGCCCTGGGACGCGCTGAGAGCGCGGCGGGAAGGCGGCGGCTGGCTGATTCCCGGCGACCCCGGGGCCGGATCCACATTCACTCCGGAGAGCCCCTCCCTGGGGTGAGTTGGCGGGCTAACCGGGCTGGGCAGGAGGGCCCTGGGGTGAGCCGTCGCTTGAGCCCTAGCTGAGAGCAGCTTGGATGGCTGAGCTCGAAGCTCTGCCCTTACACTAGCCCCAGTCTTGGGTCGAGGCACCTTTGCCCTTACAAGCAGGACAAAGGATTTAGCTAGAAGTCGGACAGGATGAGGAATTTAACACCCTGTAGGTAGCCAGCAGTTAAGCAGCAGGAAGGACTCTGCCCAGGCTGATGTCCCAAGGGAGACACCATCCCCTCTTTGGGAAGCCCAGGCATTAGAATTCAACCCAGGCAGAGGCCAGCCATCTTTTAGTGGAGGAAGGCAAGCTTCAGCCTTCACTGAGGCTGCCAGAGAGAAGTAAAACCTTTTCCCCACCACGTCTCTCTCTCTCTCCCTAGATGCCCGAGATGCAGTCAGTAGGTTTCAAGGGTGTCCATGAAGCGAGAGTTGAGAGCTTTACTCAGGCAGATGTACTCTGGAGTGGATACTGAGCAGGCACTGTGTGTGTGTGTGTGTGTGTGTGTGTGTGTGTGTGTGTGTGTGTGTGTGTTCCCAGCACGGAGAGGGGGTTTTAAACTCCAGTGGTGGCTGTCACAGGAAAAGCCCTCTTCAGCCTGCCTGTGCCTCTGAGTAAGCAGTTTGAGGTCGCTCTGGGAAACTCCCCAGCCAGAGGAGCCTTAGGGCTTCCTCAGCCCTTAAAGCCGGCCCCCCTTTCCTGCCTTGAGCCAGCAGCTGAAGGGGGAGATGTGTTTAAACTTGATGGGCCACCTCTGCCTTCGTTCCTACCAGCAGTCGGTCCCCATCTCCATCACCTGGCAAGGTCAGACAGACCTGGTAACTCCTTAAGTTGGGTGGGTGGGCTGCTGGGGGGTATTGTCTAGACAGCGGGCTTTTGGTATGTTGGAGGAGGTAAAAAAGAAGGGAGAGGGTAGAGGTTAAGGGGCCCTACCTGAGGCTCTGGAGGTCTATTCCAAGCCATGAGAGGTGCCTATTCGAACCCAATAGATCTAGATGAATGTCCTGATTCTTGGTGAGTTCACCTGGCGGACTGGGGTGTGCGTTTTGTTCTGTCTGTCTAGCCTAAGCTGTTGTGTATCAGAAAGGACTCTGGTGGGCATGTGCCTTGGGTCATCCAATGCTCGATGGCACTGATAAAATGAAAAGTGGTGAAGATATTATAGGTGATGTACAGGTTTGGGGGTCAGCATGAACTGCAGTATTGCTGCAGTGCTGTGGAAATGCATGCCAAGAAGGTAGCATTGCCTATTTAAAGCAGACCGCTGGGTACCTAGGAACCATTTGCCTGTCACTGGCATTTTATAAAGAGAAAATGTCATGAGGGATAGAGGATAATATATCTTCTCCATATACATTTTTCTTATCACTTCTTTCTACCTCAGAGTGTTTTTCCCCCACTAGCTTGCATTTTGGCAGTATGAATGAACCTCTTTAGAGAATGATTCTTTGGGAGGATGGCTGACTCATGACTGTACTCTGATGTCCTTACTGACATGTTTCACAAAATAAATCCAGAAATATACAAGCAGACTAGCTAAGCAGTGAGTATTGTTTAGGAAAACAGCATGCTTGAGCTTTGCCTGTCATTTGCAAATTTACCTCCACAGCCAAAAAGTTTTCCATAGTTAGATCAAGTTGAGGGGTATGTATGTATTTTTAGCATGCTGCATATCTCTAATGTAATCAGGCTACCTATTTTTACCCATGCTCTGAACAACCTAAAACCTCCTTAATAATTAAAGCAGGCTCGTATCTCCTCTGTAACAGAACTACTAGAAGGTCACTAAATCCTATGGCTGATATTCAGTGATACCTAATTCTAGACCCAGTTTACATTTTTTGTTTTGCAAATACTTTTTTTTCCGTATATAATGGACAAGCCACACAGTTAGGCAAAGTGTATGAGGGATATGAGCTGGACCTTCCTGATGGATTCCTCAAGGTGAAAGATAAGAAGGTGTAATGAATGCTTAGCAATCAAATCGGCTTGATTTTTGGTGAAAGCAGTTGACCCTGGGTGCCCCATCTGTGCTTGAGATGCATGATTCCTAAAGTGGAGAAAGCAATGCTGACCTGGAGTGTGAAACCACAGCACCAGCTCAGCACACAGGTGTTCGGTATTATTCTCACCTCCTCTCACAGTTTACCTCCACCAGTATTAGAGGTCCTGGAGTGTGTTTGGTTAAATTTAAGTTCATTGTCAAATTTGTGAGGGCTATGGAAAGACCAGGATAGCTTAGTCCAAGCTGCAAGAGATATCCCCAAGGTGGGGACTGCTCTTGAGCCATCCAGTAATGTCCAGCAATGGAGCCTGGAAGAGTGGAGCTATAATGCTGAAGGCCATGGGCAGTCTCTGGTCAATGAAACCCTAGAAACCGTAGAAAGAAGCCTGCAGCTGGGCTTCCTGGCCTGACCTCTTCTCACTTTACCACCCCCCAACAGCAATGTGTGTCTTCTCTTCTTGCTGATGTCCTGCCTGTCCCCATGGCAATAGCAGCTCACACTGGAAGCCAGACATTCTGAAAGCAATTCGGTTGGAAACTAGCTGAGAGTGGAGAATCATTGCCATCTTTACATCTTTAAGAAGGATGTCCAAAGTCTCACTCTCACACCTGCCTCTCCAACACGATGGTTCCTACCATGGTCCCCAAAGAACAGCACAGCAAAGTCACACCCCATCTCCAGGTGCATAATTCAGTTCTGTCCTCACTCTGTGGTAACAGTGTCCCTGCTAGGTGACTAGAGGAAGAAGCAAAAGCTGAATGTGAGCAGGCCTAATCACAGTAATCACAGACGGGGGGGGGGGGGGGAGCTAGTGTCTGGCCTGTCAGAGCATGCTGTCTCTTGCTAAGTTTCTTTATCCTACACCTTTGATGAGAGCATCTCCTACTATGCTGTAGCACAGCACTTGGAGCAAGCCTGGGTGATGCTGGACCTGTGGGAAGCCTCTGCAGACAGACAGCTCCCTCTGCTGGCTCCGGTCCTGGGAACCCATTTGCAGTGGGTGTTGAATTTTATTCCAGGAGTGATAAGGTCATGTAAAGGTCATTCAGTTGTGTTTCTATTTCCCTTTATCTCTAATTCTGCCTGCTGCTAAGAGTCAGGTATTCACATAAAAAGAGACACATTGAATGAATTATTTACAGAGTGGGTCTCATATAGCTCCTTTGCATATGTAACCTGCCACAACGGCTACTTAACAAACATACCTGTGAGCCTGCTTTCTTAATTGTGCAGTGTTTGTGTTAAACCACACACCTCCCTTTTAGACTTGGTCCACTCCCTGGACTGCACTTTCGGGTACCAGACCCCATCTTCTGTGTCCTAGCACTCACCTCCACCCGTGAGCCTTGCTTTCTTACTGCCGGGAACCAGGATAGCCCCCTTCCTGTTGCTTTCTTTGGATTGTACTCATTCCCCCAGGCCTTGCTGGCACAGCCCCCATTCAGTTCCTCATCAAGGTTGACATTTTTGGACCTGGCCACCTTCCCCCGACACTAGCCCTTCATGTAATGTTTCAGGGACTCATGCTCTCCTGAAGATCTTTCCTCTGCTAGACCCTGCCTCTGGGAAGAGGACAGGGGCCTCAGCTTGGCTGGGAAGGACCACCTTCCTGCAGGCCAACCCTGGAACTCACACTGCAGAGAGTCTTAGTGTACCTTGCTCTCCATCCTCAGGCAGGGTTTAAATGTGACCATTTAGTCTCTGCTCCTCCAGGTCCAACCTGCCTTTTCCAAGCCATGTTCCTTCCTGCTTAGATCTCCTCACTCTTGCTTGGGTGGCCATTCTATGTGATTTTTCTATGTATCAAGTGTAGTATTAGGCACCAGTAATGTCATCAGCATATGGGCTGCATTATGTCCTAATGCCCTGTACTTGTGAGTGTGATTTTATTTGGGCAAAGATCTCTGCAGATGTAATCTTTATGGCAAAGTCATTTAGGTATCTATTGCAATTTTACAGAAACACACACATAGAAATGCAGGCACATGCAGGCACGTGTATACATATGTGCACACACATGAGAACACCATACAGGGACACACACAGGCACATACACACATAGACACATACATGAACACACATACAAAGACATACATGCACATGCATGCACACACATGTACACACAGAACACCCTACAAGGACACACACAGGCATATACACACCCACAGACACACACAAACATGCACATGCGTACATGCTATGTGCAAATATACACAAGAACATTATATAAGGACACAGAAGCAAGGCAGAGTTAGAATGGCATCACAAGGAATTTCTGAGGCCACCAGAAACTGGAAGAAGCAAAGAATCCACCTCTCGAGCATCTGAGGGGAGCACAGCTCTGCTGACCTTGAGTTTGGATTTCTTCCATCCAAAACTGTGAGAGAGTGAATTTATGTTGTTTTCACCTTTCCAGGTTTTAGCAGCCCTAGAATAAATCAAGTAAGTGCTGACCTTCCCAGGGTCTCAAAATACCCACCATTTTGCTGGGAGACAGGCTCTCCATCAGGTCCTTCTGAGTCAGTGTATGTTGAGAACCTTTCTGCCACTCCTGAAGCTCTTGGGGATAGAGAGAGCCCCCCACCCACCCAGTGCTCAGAGCAGCTCTCAGAGAGAGAAAGGCAGGTCACCAGGGGAGCAGAAGCGGTGGGGAGCACTGGTACCCACCAAGTGTAGCTCCTGTAGGCCGATATATACACAAGGGCTTGAAGTCAAACTTGTTACTGTTGGTACCAAGGGCCATGGCAGGGAAGCAGCAGGGAGAAGTGATGTTTTCAGTAAATCCCCCCTAAGATAACCTGAAGGGTGGACATGAGGGGCAGCACGTAAGCTGAGGCTCTGGAAGTAAGCGGGAGGGTGCAGCTGATCCAGATGGGTTCCTTAATGACTTTGAAGGACTCTGGGATTTGTTGCATTTAGGCACGGAGGGAGAAAGCCTCAGATATGCAGCCAGTGCCTGGGGACTGTCAGTAAGGAACGGTGGTGTCTCAGTTACTGTTCCATCATTGTAAAGAGACCCAGGGACCATTTAACCAGCAGGGACTTAGAGTTTCAGAGGGTGAGTCCATGGCCATTATGGTGGAGAGCGTGGCAATGGGCAGGCAGCTTGGTGCTGAAGCAGTAACTAAGTAACTACATCCTAGTTCTTAGGCCGAGAGATACTGGGTCTGATGTGGCCTTTTGAAACTTCAAAGCCGGGGGCTGGAGAGATGGCTCAGCGGTTAAGAGCACCGTCTGCTCTTCCAGAAGACCGGGGTTCGATTCCCAGCACCCACATGGCAGCTAACAACTGTCTATAGTTCCAGTTCCAGGCAAACACCAAGGCAAATAAATAAATAAAGTTTAAAAAAAAAAAAAAAAAGAAAGAAACTTCAAAGCCCACGCCCAGTGGCACACTTCCTCCAACAAGGCCACACCTCCTAATCCTTTCCCCAAACCCTTCCACGAACTGGGAACCAAGCATTCAAGCATCTGAGCCTATGGGGTCATTCTCTGCCACCACACTAGCCATGAGGAAGCAGGAGAGATGCTGGGCTCTGCTGGAAGGAGGGGGTGTGGAGAGCAGAGGGTGTGAAGGTGGTTCTGGAGCTTTGAGGGAAGGCTGTGCTTCCACTGCTGATGGGCTGCTAAGGCAGAAAGGGGTATGTGTGTGGGCGTAGACATCATCCCGGAGTGGAGAGAGTATGCACACATTTGACCACTGCCTGGTAGTGGGAGACAGGGAGGCTGGAAGACAGTGAGTGTGTGACATAAGCAGCAGGAAGCTGGGATTTCATAAGGGTGTGGTTGACACCCTTACAACCTGTGGAGGGCTCCCAGCAATGCCATCAGACTCAGTGACTGAGCAGGGCTACCCCTGTCGTGGTTTGCTTTTCCCAGTGTCTTCTCTTCACCTGTTTATTAGACCCTCTCGCTGGTCCTGACACCCCTTTGGCCACATGGCTCAGGGCAGGCCTGGGAGGTAAGTGCAAGGGTATGCCTAGATACCATCATGGATGTCCTTTCCCAAGCCACACACAGGGCAGTCACTGGTATCTGTGGCCATGAGCTGTTGCCAGTAGCCTGGAAGCTGAGGGTAGGCTGCAGCCTCCAGCCTGGTTGGATGACAGGCAGCTGAGCCCTGGTGCCTCCACACCTTGTTGCAGTTGTGTCCCTTCTTTGCAGGGCCAGTCGCCATGGGCGGCTCTGCTCCTCCGATTCATGGGAATTGTGCCACGTATGCGCCAAATGATCCAGTCCCTCTCTGATTGCTGCCTGCCAGGTTGGTCTGTGTGCACTGATGTGGTGGCTTCTCTGATGTGACTCCCTGGGCCCTCTTGTTCTCAACCACTGGTTTCACTGAGAGCAGATATTCATGTGGCACATTTGTCCCTATTGATGTTTGTGAGGATTACATCACTTAAGAAACATAGGGCTGGAGAGATGGCTCAGCGGTTAAGAGCACTGGCTGCTCTTCCAGAGGTCCTGAGTTTGATTCCCAGCAGCCGCATGGTGGCTCACAACCATCTATGATGACATCTGGTGCCCTCTTCTCTCTGGTACCCTCTTCTGGCATGCAGGCGTACCTGCAAGTTACATAAAAATGCATGAATAAATAAATCTTTTTTAAGAAAGAAAGAAACATAACACTGTGAATTATTAAATGACTCTAAGATATAGGGTGCAAAATTTAGTCATCGCTTATCACCTCCTCCCATTGGTGATGAGAGCCACACAGTTTGCTACAGTGGAGCATCTGCAAAAGGTCCCTGAAGTGGAGGACAGGTGCCCCTTCTCAACATGCCTCCATGTGCTCCTATGGGACTGGAGTAAGCCACCCTTGGCTTTTTCTCTTGCCCCAGTATATTTGGAAGATCTTCATGTGCCAGTGCAAATAGACCTATATCAGTTTAAAACAATGGTGTAGAATTCCACAGGGTATCATGATTTTGTTATCTTCCCTTTAGATGGATAATTAAGATTCTTTACCTTCTTTTTCTATTTCAGAGAATGCTGTGGTGTGGGAGTTAATTTAGCACAACTTCCAAGAAGTGAGATTGTTGGGTGACAAGGGTGCACATGATAGATACATTATTTCTTTCACTAGCCCTGGGTTCAGGGCCAGGGTAAGTTTTTTTTTTTTTTGGCTGGCCACTTTTCCCTACACCGGTGACCCGAGTTCAATCCTCAGGACCCACACTTTGAAAGAGGAGATCTGGCTCCTGAAGGGTGCTCTTTGTCCTCCACACACCACAGCATCTCCCTACAGTGTGGGTTGTCAGCGTCCTTGGCATTCAACCTAGGCCTGTTTTGCATCTCCCCTGTTGCCTTTGAGACGAGGTAGGCCCTGGTCTGTTTCTTGACCAGTCATGTGCACATTGAGCTTGCTAATCACTTCTGTTGCCATGGTACCCTTTGGATATTTGGAGTTTATGCTGCTGTGGAATCACTCTTTCTAGTTTGTGTGTCTTTTGTGGTATACGTTTCAGTATTTTTGTTGTTGTTGTTGTTGCTTTTTTTTCTAGACAGGGTCTCACTGTGTAGCCCTGGCTGGCCTGGAACTCACTTTGCAGACCAGGCTGGCCTCCAGCTTGTCACTGCAGCACTAAGAATGTGTGTTGGAGGATCTGTCAATCAGAGGTTTGGAAAGTGCTGGGGGAAGTGGGGCTCTGAGGTTTGATTCAAAGCATCCTGGTCACTCCTTGGAGGAATGAGAGGTGATGCTCTCTCCCTCCGCATCTGTTTCCCAGCTGCACAGCAGAGCTCTCCACGTCATGGGGATGGCAGCACTCTGTACTTCACAGTTAAGCTGACTTCTTTGTTCAGCCAGGCTTCTTTGGAAAGTGATTGGGAGTGCTTAGCATCTGACCCTGGTTTGGCTCATGCTTCCCAAGTAGGCTCCTACCAGAGAGAGCTAATGCTAACATCATCTGTCAGACTCACAAAATACCTCAGTCTAGGCAGCTTAAACAACAGAAATCCACTCTCACTTCCGGAGGCTCAAGGTCAGAGGGTTTGCAGGCTTGGCTCCTTCTGAGGCCACTCTCCTTGGCTTGCCTTCTCCCCTCGTCTTCATGTATGTACATATTCTTATCTGCCTTTCTTGGATGGACACCTATCACAGTCAATTAGCCCCACTCTATGGCCTCGTCTTATTAGATCCAAGTATAGTCCTGTTCTTAACCACATGTGTTCGAGTTCAACATGGCATTAGGGATGTTTGGCTTTGCTCCTGACAGGGTGAGCGAGCCAGGGAGTGTGCACTATTTTTGGCTGAGGATGTGGCAAGCCTGCCTCAGAGAGGCTCCTGTATTTGTATGCTCACCCAGAAGGTGGGTTGCAAATCTGAGTCTCATATCCCCTCCCTCCTAGCTGACTGGCATGCTAAGGTTGGAATCCATAGTCCTGACTCCCTGCTTTCAGGTCACTGGCCCACGTCCCGCTACCCATGGTTTAATACAGTCACTTACCTCCCTGAACAAAGCGCCTTCAAAGACCCTTCCCTATGACTCCTCTTGGGAAAGGATTTATGGTCAGATAACCAAATGTGGTTTTGTCACTGTGGGAAATGCCACACTAAAGATGAAAAGGTTGGAATTATATATATAATTATATATATGTATATATATACATATATATATAAATTGTCAGTGATCTCACATCCTCACAAACCTAACTTTAAATTTTATGTATTATTTCTTCCCCTTTCTTCTTGTGTTTCTCATTTTAGGCATCCTATTAAACAGGCTACTTCGTGATCTGCCCTTCACCCGTCATTATAGTAACAGTTTCCCACCCTTTCCCGTCATGTTAACGGCTATGTAATAGTTCACAGAGCTGATTCTCTCTAATGGTTGAGTCTTCCTCAGTTGCTGAGCATTTGATTTTTCCACCATGTGCTGATAGTGAGGCAATGCAGATCTCTGTACAGAACGCCTTTTGAGTCTCTTGATTCATTTCCTGGGGGAAAACTCCCCAGAGTTGGGTTATCAACTTCAGGGCAACAACAGCAGCACAGCTCTCATTGAGCCACCAGATCCCTTTATGGAATGGGCCACCAATGTCCCACACTCCAGAACAGGAGCATGTCACTTCCCGAGAATCTCAATGGTGACATTGCTGGTTCGTAAATGACTAAATAAAACTGTAACAATCTTAATATACTTAAAAGAGCTCATCAAGGCTGTTAATTTGTGTTGCCTTAATGACAGGGGGGATATGCTGTAAGAGATTTGTATTTTCAGATATATTTTTGTCACTTTCTTTAACTAAACAAATGGACAGTCTTCAGGGACTTGGTAATGAGACTTGTCAGTTAGGCTTTATTGAGCAGAAGACTGGTTAATAACTGTTAAGAGCAGTGCAATAGGGGATGCTAAGAGGCCACTGTCCTTGGAACTGGCTGGTGGCACTAATCCCAACTGTGCCTCCTGGTACTCAAGAGAGCCAGCTTCCAGACCAGGCAGCCCTTTGCTGCCCAACAGGCTCACTCCCACAGGCAGAGTCCATCTTGTCTATGGCCTGAAAGTACGGGGTACAAGGAAGAGAGTTGGCCCAGGCACTGTCTTTTACATCAAACAGATTTGATTAGTTCATTCTTACCCATAACTTGCAGTTTTTAGCATAATCAATGACAAATTGAAAATTTCCCCTTTGATACTTATTTTAATTGCCTAGCAATCCATTCTCATAAATTGCTTTTGAATTAGTTCTTTGGCTTTGGCGCAAAGTCATTTATTTCTTAATGACAATGGTAGTCAGCACCTATGTATGGCTATTTTTAGAACACTGCTTCTGTAAAGGCTCCATTCTTAAGGATCAGGCATGTGCAGTGCACCCTGGGTGAGCATAGGCCCCAGACCTTTTTAATGATGAGCCTGTGACCCCCCAAAGGAATCCACAGTTCTCCAAGGGCTGTAGCCTTAGAGCTGTGGCTAGCTCAGGTCAGGATGGTGCCATAGAGCTTGCTCCTACAGGACCCAAGGCTTTCCTCACCTCTGGTGTATCCATTCAAGAGTGAAGAAGGCTCACAGAGGAAAAAAAAAAAGCTGTGAGGTGGTGCATGCACTGGAAGCACAACCTTGAAAGGTCACAGTGGAAAGTTGGGAGGGGGGAAGATGGGGGGGTTGGTTTGGTTTGGTTTCCCTAGTGCAGCCAGGTGGGGTTTGTGGTGACTAAGACACTGAACAATTGATCTCATCACTGAGTGAGTCACTCCAGAGCTTGTCCAATCAGCAAGTACCTACCACGTACTGGGGCACACCGAGGCTGGGAAAAATGAGAGAGACACTGTCTCCGTCCTCAGGGAATTCAGTCCGCATAGAAAATGAGCAAGTGGATAAAGTCCCAGTAAGACAGGCTGAATCCAGAAGAAGCCCAGAGTCCAAGAAATCAGCCCCGAACCTGCAGCTTTACTAAGTCTGCTTCTTGGTTTTCACTCCGTTACAAACGTGTTGTGTGAGATCCTTTCCTCCCAGCATTTTGGTTTTTAGTGTAGTATTTATGTGTGCTGCCATTGCTTGTGTAAGTCTAGATGGCTCTGAGGCATCCACGAAGCTGATAGCACCGACATTCCCCTGCTGCTGGGCTCTTAGGTTGCATCTGTTGTCACCGTAGTGACAGGGACAGAGTGCCTTGCTCCTTCCTCTCCTGCTTGAAGCATCTTATTCCTCACACTGGGCTGCAGGATGAGGACATGTCTGTGGCTCTCACTGTACTACCATGTTGCACCCTAGAACTTTCACACAGGCTGTTTTCCTCTTGCCTCCAGCACTGGGATGGATGATGGATATTTGTGCACATGTGTGAACACACACATATGCACAGGTGCATATATCCAAATGTGTACATGAGTTTTAGTGTCTGTATATGCACTGGCCTGAGGAAGGGAGGAACCCGGGGCAATCAGAGCTTGGTTATGGGTGTCCTGATGGTGAGTGAGTAGAAGCATGATACTGGGTCCCTTTGTCACCTGTGACCCGTCACCTAACGGATCTAGCTACCTGTTCTTCTAGGCTGGACTCTAACCACTCTACATGGACAGAATCTGAAAATGTTTTGATGTGGCTTACAATGTAAAATAGTTATGTAGAAAGGTAGCACTGTGTGTGTGTGCAGGCATTCATAAATTCGTGTGTGCATGTACAAGCACGTGTGTGCAAATATATGCATGCCTGTGTTCATGTGTGAGTGATGCACATGTGTGTTCGTGTATGCACACATCTGTGTGCATGTGCTTTCCCAGGACTTTGAGATTATTTTCTTTACTTTTGTTCTTCACTACTTCACTTTCTTTTCTAGATGTGTTTTCTTTGCTGGCTCTCAAGTAATCCAGCGTGATTTTAAGTGGGGGTGGTTAGACGGTGGTAGACACGGACAGGGACACCAGAAACGGCTATGTATGAGGAGACACAGGTGCGTACTCTTGCTCAGGACAGGGACACTGCTTTCTGTCAGATTCTCCCAATCCACCATATTCAGAGCACGTGGCTAAATATCCAGCTTTGAACTGATTCCTGCACACATACGTCCTATAAAAAATTTCAGTAAACCATGGCTGGGGAATTCTGCAGATCTGCTACTGGAGAAGCTGAGGCAGGTGTTCCAGACCTCTCAAAAGGCTAACTAGTCATGTTGCTTCTTATGTGGAGATCATAAGTCTGACGTTGAACTGGATCCTTTGGGCAGTTGTACTGAGTGTGGACTGGGGCAGCCAGAGTGGAAACGGATTTTCTGGGATGCTTTGTAAGAGTCTGTGGTCCGGAGAGAATGGGAAGATGGAGAACAGTGGGATCGTGCACGTGTTCTATGTGCACAGTGCTCAGACTGTGCCGTCTAGTGATCTTAAGGCAGACCAGCCGAGTATGGCTCTAAGCTTTCTCAGCTGAGCAGCTGGGAAGGTCCTGCCGAAGAGAAAGGGGTGAAGCTCTAGGGAACTACAAGAAACTCACACTTGGACAACTGGTTGTGTGACTTCTACTGGCGTTTGTGTTGTAAGAGGTGTCCCTGGATGCCTGCAGCCTGTAGCGGAAATACCTAAAGGAGCTGAAGTCCCTAGGGGCCCGCCTGTTGCCTTTCTCCCAGGTGATCAGGTAGCTGCAGGTGGCCGGACACAGATGCCTCAGCTGCTGAAGCCGGGTTAGAAGGTTGACCAGGACTCCGCAGTGACCCCAGCTTCCTGGAATCACCGTCAGGCTACGGGCCACCCCATTTTCCACGTGTCCCGACTTCTCAAGGACACCCTTCCTTTGGAACGCAGCAGCGCCGAGCCTGCTGCTGCAGGGGGCGGCCCCTTCGTTCGGATTTTCGCTTGCAGACGTGACGTGGCTGCGGGAAGCCCGCCCCGCACCCCGCGCCCCGGAGCTCGCGGGGTCGCACGGCTGCGGCGGCGCAGGCTCCGGGGGAGGAGGCGGGGAGGTTGCACGCCTTGCGCGGCGCCGACGGGGTTAAGGGACCACGCTCAGGGCGGCCCGGTGCTCCGTGCGACGCGACGCCGGGACCCACGAGCGCCGGCCGCTGCCACCGCCGCCTCCGCCCTGCGGCCCTCCGAGCTGCGCTCCCCGGACCCGGCGCCATGTAGCGCCCAGCCGCTCGGAGGCCTCGGGCCGCGGGGATGAAGGGACGCGGCTGCTGGGAGACGGCCTCCGTGCGCTCCTTCTGCAGCTCCGGCTGCCTGAATAAATTTAAGAAGGGTTAGTGCCGCCAGCTTCGTGAGGCCGGGCTCCCCTCGCACGCACGCACGCCCCGCGCCGGGCTTTGCGGCAGGATCTGTCCACGCGAGCCTCTGATGTCACTCGCTCGCGGCGTGGGGATCGCGGGGAGCCTCGGGGAACCCCTTTCTCCGCTGCGCAGTGGCTTCGCGCTTGGCGAGTTTTGGAAAGGGGACTGTGGCTAAAGATGCGCGGGATCGATTAACCTCTTGGGGGGAAAAGGAAAAAGAAATTCAATCCAGCTGTTCATGCAAAGAAGAGGGGTTCGGGGAGGGGCGTTCGTGTTTACCGGCCCCCACCATTTACCCCATTTCTTTCCCAGTCGGCCTAAGGTTTTCATTACACCAGGGCCTTCAGGTGCTCAGAGCGCTGGCATAACTGCAGCGCCATCCATAAGGGCCTCATCCTCGAGTCGCCCTAGCTTACTGCATGACGCTCTGTAGTGGCCACCTGGGGCTGGGCAAGGGCCAGCCCTGAGAAAGCCTCTGTCCTACAGTAATCCCGACTAAATGCCCCAGCGTACAGGCAGAAACCTTCGCGTGTTCTCACTTTGCGGTGAGGGGAAACCACTGGCTTGTAGCCTTGCAAGCCCCCAGTCTCCTGCCTGCCATTTTTGATGCTTGAACCCCTCTTTGGAGAGTTTCGTGAGTGAGACTTGCTGTTTACATTGCTGAGTGTTTCTGGTCCAATGTCAGTCTCTTGGGGAAATTGGGATTCTTTAAACCCTGTTGACTCAACAGACACAGAGGCAGTTAACTTCACTTAACATGCCTTGATTAGAAACAGCTCGTTTTGCGCCATTAATGCCCCTTGGACTGTAGTAAACCTTGCGATTAATTTTGCTTCTTGACTGGTTATGGCAATGGCTTCATGAGGTCTTGCATTCTCCAGAGCTGCGGGCACCAAGCCTCAGTCTGGAAGTCATGGAGAGTGTGGTCAGCCTTTGGCGTTCTGAACACAGGTGTAGGATTTTAGAGGTTGCAGTTGAGTCTGTCCTCTCATAAGAACTCATTCCGTTCAATGTACGTTTTCTGCTCTTAACAGATTGGTTTTAAGCTCCAGTTTTAACTTCAGATGTATTCCTTATGCACATGCAAAGGTAAATGATCATTCTGTTATCGATTTAGATGGGCTGATTCAGGTGATGAGTTTTGGAGTCAGTAAAAAAGAAAATACACCTCAGATGTTAAATTGCTTTTCTTTTTTGCCCATAAAGCAATTTTGATTGCTATCACACAGAAGATTTAAGGCTAACAAGGGTATGAAACAAAATGTCTGCTTGCTCATGGCTTGGTTGTGATAGAAACTCACACCTTTATGAGGAAGCACAGGTGTGAGTATATCAGTGTTGGAGTGACCTCTGATTACCAGGCCCCTTGGAGCTAGTTCCCATGTTCCCTTCATCTCCAGATCATGCTGGGGATAAGGTACCCAGAGGTTGTGTATGATATCCACAGCGTTTATCATGGGGCCTGGCCCAGAACTCACAACTTCATTAGGAGACCCTGTGGCCAATGTCATAGTCAAAAGCAGACAGATCTCAGCCTCCAGACTGAAATCTCTCAGGGCTAGCAGAGGTGTGTCCTTGAGGTGCTCTCCGTGTGGGAAGACAGTTAGGAAGACCTGACTAGAACTTTCAGGACAAGCGGCACCCTCCCACTTTTAACATTACTGTGCCTGCTAATGGGTGAGAAAAATGGGGGAGGCCCAGGCTAACAGAGTCTGGTTAGCATCAGCTATGGGCAGTTGGTCCACCTCACAGAGACTGGGTTCCTCAGCTTAGACAACAAGAAAGTTTCCTAGACTAGTCCCTCCTTCCCAACAGGTCCCAGTGAATTGTGTCACACACCTCATCTCATGTTATTCAAGTTGGAGAGGAGGTCAGGAGCTGTGATCCAGCCTGTGAATGGCTGTGACAGAACTTTCTGGCTTGGGGGATCCAGTTCCATGGCAGCTACTGTGGAGTCATATAGTATCACAGCCCAGGAAGCCTGGGTTCTTGTCTTGACTCTACTGCCAGGTCACAGTGCCCCTGAGTGTGTCCCTGACCGGTGTGATCTACAGCAGCCAATTCCTGACCCCCATCAAGAGTGGCTTGAAAGAGGCTTCAGTAGGGTCACCTGAACACAGTCTCCCCCCAGCACACAAGGAGCGTCCCCAAGGAGTCTCTGGCAGGACTTCAGCTCGCTTCCTAACCTTTTCAGTCCTGGCTTCCCTCATTTAAAGGACTGGGGCATGAAACCTACGATTCTCAGGGCCAGGGAGATGGATCTTATCACCAAGACTGCCAGCCTGGTTTCAAGTTCTAGAACCCAATTTCCATATGTTGTCCCTACGTGTGCGCACACACACACACACACACACACACACACACACACACACACACTCATGCAAGCACAAATGCTTTTTAACCTCTCTACCTAGCAGTGAGGTTGAGATGAGATATTGTGTATTTGTATAATCTGTCTCTATGCTTCAACAGAACCTAGGGAGCCACAAAGGGGAAAGTCCAGGTAGGGACTTGGGGAAGCTCCATCCAGCCCTGGGTGTTACCTAGCGGGCCTGCTCTGTACCTCACACAGCATGTCAGTTCCTGGAAACTAGGAATCTTGCAAAAGAGAGCCCATTGCAAAGGCAGCCATGGGAGGTAGGAGAACAAACCCGCATCTGTCTTCGGAGGATGGGGCGTGGAGACAAACATGCGCCGAGGTGTGTGGATCCGGGATGTCAATGGATTGAGGGCAGGCAGAGCAGATGAGACTAGAACAGGAAATGAGAGCTGATGCCATTGGGCCTGCTCACCTGTTTGTTGTCACAGCACATCCCCAAAGTTAGGTTTGAGAATGGCATGGTTGAGTTAGGACAAGTTGAAAAAAAGAAAGAAAACCTCCCAAGTTTTAAAAAATATTCAGTTTTGTGTTGAGTCCTATTCACAGATCCTGAGGCACAGGTAGGCTGCAGGCTGCAGTTAGATACACCTGATAGGGAGATTAGATGTCTCCAGTTCAGCAGCATACCCTTCTGCCTCTGTGTAGTGTGTGTCTGTGGTGTGTTAGACTTATACAACTTTTTTGGCTGTGATGCAGATCTGGAAGACTCTAACACAGGAGCCCTGAGCCCAGCATGGTGTGTTCCCCCAGATCAGACCAGGTGGCATTAAGCAAGCTGTACTCAGAGTACTACAAAGATGGCACTTTTAAGGGCAGACTGATGCGTCACCATCACAGGAAGAGACTGAGGTAATAGCAGCTGGTACAGGCCACGGAGGGCGGATGTCTTCACACGGGCTCCCAGCAGACTCAGCGATGAGATTTCTGGAGGCCTTGTGGCTGTAATGTGAGTGCCAGATGCTTTAAAACCTATTGTGTTTTAGTGTTTTTGAGACAGGTCTTCAGTGTATGGTCTAGGCTAGCCCCAAACTCACAATCTTTATGCCCTTTTCTCTCAAATACCAGGGTTACTGATGTCTGCCACCATGCCCAGCCTGGATTTTTGTTGTTGTTTTTGTTTTCTTTGAAGGCTAGACCAGGAACAGTTCTCAAAGAAGGAGCCCCACAGAACACCGGAGAACACCCATAGGATATAGGACCCTTCAGAGAGTCACAAGTTGGGTCTGGTTGGGAACAGTAGCAAAGGGCTTGCTCTGGGGTGTCACATGAGCTGAGTTCCTGTGCGGCCATAGGCCTGAAGCAGGGGCAGGCTCTGTACCTATGTTCTTCCTCTGGGTCTTCCTTGGCTTGCAGGGGCTATCCTAGGAGAGGAGCTAAGTCACTGGCGGGGGAGGGAGGGCTACTGTGACACTGTCCTCTCTTGTTTTGTTGGTACTACTGTGGCAAGTGACCTTGCTAGAGGGTGGGAAAGGGGGAGGGGAGGAGAGTTGGAAGGTAAGGGAGGGAGAGAGTCACAGAGGAAGTAACCCCTCCTGTTATCGGATACATGACGTAATGCAGATGGGAATATGGACAGGATAGGTTCAAGAAGCACGAGGAAAGTCTTAGAGCCTTAGGATGACAGGTGAGCAGTGAGAGGCAGCCCACGAAGGGATAAGTCTGAAAGGGCAGGCAGGTAGACTGAGGCCCTGTGAGGTGACAGCTGTCAGTCTCTGGGAATGAAGGAGTCGATGAGGACAGTGTAGCCTTGGCATTTCTGGAGATGACTTGTGGTCCAAAGAAAGGATGTGTCACTGCAGGGCTGTCCCAGATAAAGGTTACCTCTGAACTCAGTGCTTACTATTACCCAGTGGTCAGTGGAAGAAGGAATGTGTGTAGAAGCCTCTGGCCACTCACTAACACATGCTTCCTGCCTGCGTGAGGGTGCTGGTGGATTCAGGCTCAGTGTGATCCTAAGTGCAGTCAGAGAGCAGTGCTTTCCTGCTGTCATTTACACAGAGGACAAAGGTGGTTTGGGGACAGCAGTCTAAGTAACCTGGGGCCACATGTGGTGTGAGTCCTCTACAAAAGGGGCCTTAGGAAAGGTCATTCCAGTTCCCCCATGTGGAAGGAAAGTGAAGCCCCACAGAGCTCTGAAGGAGAACTGTGGTGCCCCTGGTGTTAGCATTTTGTTGCTGTAATAAAACAAGGGGACGTGGTTTTGTTTGAGCTCAGTTTCACTCCAGGATTGGCTGATGTCATTTCTGGGCCTGGTGGCAGCTGTATTATGAAGCTGAGAGAGGAGAATTCTGCCCCTGGTGAAGTCAGGCCCCTTGCTGGACCTGGTTCCCCTCAGAAACCCCTCCACAGGCCAGACCTTTCAATGTGACCTTTTGGAGGACATGCTTGGTTTCAAACCATAGCATCTCTAAGAGCGCCTAATTGGCACAACAAGCAGGACTTTTGGCATTATTGCTTAACAGCTGGGGAAACTGAGGCTCCAGGAGGAAAAGCAGCTATCCTAACTGAGACCACATAGGCAGAAGTGGATGGATGCCTGCATCCAAAGGGGTGGCCAAGGAATGGGAACCTACTGTATTCTCGGGGCCTGGCCCCAGGCAGAAGCTACAAGTCATGAGACTTTCCTGAGAACCTCAGTGCTTGGAGAAAGCAGCAAGTGACTTGTGGGGGAATCCCTGTTTGGTGAGAAAGGCTACCTGTGTGTGTGTGTGTGGGGGGGTGTTGTTTAGAGAACAGTGATGCTTCAGAGGCAGAGAAGCGATGGGGGAGACAGAGCAAGCTGTCTTTTGCATATACCAGAAAAATCTTGCTTCTTGGTTATTCTTTCAACACCACAGTAAGGTAACTGGAGCCCAGGCCAGAGGAGTTGGGGTATCAGTTTCTACTCACCTCATTCACAGGCCAGGTTCATTTGGACCATTCTGCACCTCCAGAAGGAAAGAGCATAGGCCTGAGGGGCCCTGTGGCCACACTTGGAGCTCAGGGGCATTATAGCAGGATATCAAGTGGACAAGTTTCAAAAATACTCAGTGAAGCAGATGCACAGGGGCTGAGGAAGGCACGGCCAGGGAGCCCATGAGAAGGCCCCCCTGGGGACAAGTAGCTAAGGTGGTGGGAAAGGTGTGCCCGGTGGCGGAACAGAGAGCAAGTGCTGAAGAGGGTCCCAGCCTTGCATATTGTGAGCACAGTCATGTGGTGCAATGGGCAGGAGGGAGCGCAGAGCACTGTTAGCAAAGGGGAGAGCTGAGCAGAGGCTGGCAGAGCTGGCTTCCCTAGCCCTCTGCCGGGGGCAGCTCTGAGCCCTGGGTGACAAGCAGCCTGAGGGAGAAGGCTTAGTGATCACAAGGAGAGATTGTAAACCCATCGCAGAAGTGGAACATGCACCATCTTGTTTGGCCATGCCCTGTGTACTCTGTAAATAGTGGGCATGGAGCTGTGACAGGCATCCCAACCTAGAGTCTGTTTTGGTGAGTGGCCTCCAAGAGTGGAGGAATGTGGTGCAGTCCCTGGGGGCAGGTTCACTTGATGCTCAGAGGCTGCAGTGGGCCCACTCAAAGCCTTGGCAGACCCCCTTACTTCCACTGATCCTTAGTTATATTATTTTGCCAGAAATATATTGGACAATCATTGGATATGTGTTTCAATAAAAGTGAATCCACAGCGTGTACTGTGGTTGGCCTCCTCCCTTCTAGAATTATTACACCACTTGTTCAAGCCATATGCAACAGCCCCATCACTAAGAGTCATCAGAGTCAGTGTCCAGCTGGCACTCAGAATAATGTAGTGATCTCTGCTAACTCCGCTAAGCAAAAGAGAGGGCCACCCAAGTGCCACGCCAAAAAGATGACCCCATAAGAGTTCAGATATACACCAAAGTTGTAGCAGGGCACACAGAACCCTGTGAGGCCAAATAGGGGGGCCTCAGGGTGACCAGTGAAATGAGAACACAGCCTCAGTCAGCCTGTCACACAGAGTTGAGCTTGAACTCAGATACCCCCTCCCCTGATTTGGAGCAGAGTTCTGACCTCTTCCCAACAGGGCAGAGCACTCACTGCCCATACAGGCATGATTCACGCTCCGATGCCTGGGTTTCCAGTAAAGTGTCAGTGGCTCAGACTGGCAATACATGTGATCAAGTAGATGAGCAATATGAATAATGATGGAGCCATGGGCTGCTAAAGATAAATTTCCTTTTATGTCCCTTCCTCTGACGTACATATTGGATAATAACTGCTGACGCACATCCGCAGAAATAGTAGCTGCCCACATCAACTGTTGTACCAGGACAAAAGGGAGCCGTGGACTCGGGTTTGGACCCCACCTGGACAGCACTCATGGTGTATTTCACGGGAAGTGAGAGAAGTAACTTGGTGCATGACTATGCCTGGCATAGTCTTCCATGGGAAGTAACACTGTGGGACCTAGGGTACCGTTTCAGCACTGCAGCCATTTGGCCACTATTCATTTGCTTGGAGATTCCCAAGCTTTCATCCCAGCCAGCCCCCCAACCCAAATACTTTGTTCTTGGCCAGACTCTTGAGGTCCAGTGGGGCTACTCCCCTGTCCCTGGACAGCCCATACTTTCAAGGATGCTCTTAGGAGAGCAGTTCCCGTTGCTTAAGGTCACAGAGTTCGGGATGCTCTTGTTAGGTTCCTATTTCTGGTTTGTATTTTTCCTTTATGTGAGCATCTATTTTTTACATCACTTTCCCCTGGCCACACATCTTAAGCAGTGTCCAACCTGACTGCAAACTTGATTACATCAAATGTCTATAGAGTGATTTTCCTCTGTCAGCTGTTCTCTGCTCAGCTCATCTGCACACTAAACTGCTGCCTGAGCATCTTTGGCATGGGAAGGTTTCTTCATTTGTGTTTCTTTCTGGGACACACTCCCAGGAGTGGGATGGTCGCATAAAAGGGTGTGAACGTTCCCTCTGGTGTCACAGTCTCCCTTGCCAAGACTGGCTCATTCATGATGCTTGCGGCTGAGTGCACCATCCTCCACTGCATGTGTCCCAAAGGAAGGGGTGTTGTTTGGTTGGGGAGGGGCATGTGGCTGGGCACATGTGTGCAGGTTGATATCCAGGTGCCTTACCCTGTCATTTTCCACCTCTCACTGACCCTGAAGCTCACTTATTCAGCTAGGCTGACCAGCATCAGGCCCCAGGGATCTGCCTGTCTCCATCCTTCCCCTCCTCCCCAACTGTGGGCTGCCACACTCAGCTTTTACATGGATGCAGGGATCCAAACTCTGTCCTTACGTTTATATAGCAAGCACTGTAACCACTGAGCTATCTTCCCAGCCCCTCACATTGTTTTCAAAACAGGCTCTTGCTATGGAGCCCATGATGGCCTGGAACTCAGCATCCCTTTGCCTCCGTCTCTCAAGTGCTAGGCTCACAGACACGTGCGGCCTGCCCCTTGTTAAGGCTTTGAGTTTCATTACCAAAAGGGTATGGTTCAAAGGCAGAGAACTTGGTTAGCATGTTTGAGGGCCTGGCTTTTATTCCCAGCACAAAATGAACGGAATAGAGGTTGAGTTGGCCTACTAGCTGAGCCTCCTGTGGTACCCACTCCTAGGCTGGCAGCTGCCTTTTCTCCTGCTCTTCCTGGAAACCCAACAGGAAGGACCAGACACAGAGCTGACTTATGCCAGATAAAGTGTTTTTGTTTTTTGGACCATGATGCTGACCCACTGTTCTGAGGAACTGGGATTCAGAGGTGTGGTTCCCAGACCTCTCACCTCCCAGCAATCTCTGCCGCATAACTTGTGAGCCCAGTGCAAGATTAAAATACAGGTATGCGGCAGAAGTTTTGTTTCAAGACAATGACAACTGAAATCGGATCCAGACATGAGTCCAGGCCCTGTGAATGGCTATTCCTGTGGGCCTTTGATGAGCCAGGACATGCCCCATGCTCTCTCTAGTTGGAGGAGGCCAGCTGGGCCACACTCAGCCCTCTCTTTAGCTTTCCCAGGGTTGGGGGGGGCACTCCACATGCAGAGCTCACGGCCAACTGTGAGTGAGGTCTTGCTCTGCCCCACAGTAGCCAGCACACACAAGGACCCCTTGCTCTTCAGGGGACTAGTGCCCTCCACTCTCTCATTTCTGTAGCTGCATTGACCTTACACTGTGTGCTTGCTGGTGGACATCTTGCCCTTCTATTTATCATCACCCGCTTTGTCCAAGCAGGACAAGTGATCAGAAGCAACTGGCCTGGGACATTCTGGAGACTTTTTTCAGTAAGAGTGAACTTTGTCCCATCTCTTGCCTTTGTACCCACTCCATCCTCCCCTCCTGTCAGGACAAGAGCAATTGCTGCTTAAGCTGACTGTTGCTGGTACTGAATGGTGGCTGGCAGGTGATCTATTTTTCCTGCCCAAGATCACCAGGTTCCTCCCAGGCATCAGAGGCAGTAAATGGGGCCTGTGAAACAAGGTGGCATTTTAAATACATTCAGTGGGTTACCATGGGGATGGGAAAGCTCAGGGCCTAGCCCACCAGCAACTGGAGTGCACTCCTGGGGTCTCTCATGAATTGTAAAGCCTGGAGCCTTCTTCACTTGCCCTGGCTTGCCTTTGTTCTTCCTCTCATGGGAAATACGGTTTCATATTTCCTTCAGGTTTTCAATGTTTGGATTAGGAAGGAGTTGATGTGTGAGTTTTCACTTAGATTTGAGATGGGTGTGGCTCCCTATATGAAGGAACATCATGTGGCCATAAAATCCCACCCCAACCTAAATTATGCCACTGGCTGAACTTATTTTTTGACATTTTTTTCCCTGATTGCCAAACTAATGCATATTCACTCTAGAAAATTCAGTCAAGGGCTGGAAGGATGGCTCAGCAAGAAAAGTGCTTCCCATAGAGTGTGAGAACCAGAGTTCAACTACCAGGTACCCCAGTAAATGATGAGCAGCTGTGCTGACCCACTTGTAATCTCAGTACTTGGGAAGCAGAGGCAAAGCCCCCCCATCATCTGGATAAACTAGCCAAGTGGGCCATCTCTAATTCAGTGATCAGGGAAGACACACAGGAGCATCCTCTGGCCTCCACACATGCATATGCATGCACCCGTAAAAAAACAAGTGGCAGTCTTGTACAGAAGCGAGCCCAAATGACACAGGCTGCTTCACCCTGACACCTCTTGTGAGTCCCCCGCTTTTGTGAGGTAGGGTCTCACTGTGTGACCCAGGCTGACATCAGACTTGGGGTGATGCTCCTGCCTCTGTTTCCCAGGTGCTAGGATTGCACCATCACACCCAGCTTTTGCCAAGATCTTGATATCTGTCCTTGACCCCAACTGGTTTGATGTTCTCGCCCCGATTTTGCAGATGTGGGAGCTGAACTGTGGAGACAGTGCGTGCAGATCACTCCCCTAATAAAGGGGCTTTCACCCTGCTGCTAATCTCCCCAGGAATCTTCCACAGAATTCAACAGCACTTCAAACTTTTTTTTTTTTTATGGATTTGTTTCTTTTAATTTCATATGTACTGGTGTTTTGTCTGTATGTATATCTGTGTGAGTGTGCCGGACCCTCTGGAATTGGAGTTATAGACAGTTGTGAAATGTCATGTGGGTGCTGGGAATTGAACCCAGGTCCTTTGGAAGAGCAGCCAGTGCTCTTAATCGCTGAGCCAGAATTGATGGAACAGCATGATGGCTCAGTGGATAAAGGGGCTTGCTGCAAAGCCTGAGGGTCTGCGTTCAATCCTCCAAAAGAAATGACTTCTGCAAGCTGCCTTCTGACTGCCACACATGCACCCGCATACATACACACAGTCACAAGCACAAGTCAATAAAGAGAATGCATTTTGAAGAATTGGAAGAGGTAAGTCACTACTGAATGGTAATAGCTTTGTTTCTAATCGGGTTTTGAATTTTTTTTTTCATCTATTTGTTAGTCTCTTGTGGAACTGTGGTAACATAAGCTGCATAGCTATAGTTATTATAGTTAGGAAATACACTTGCTGTGAGGGCTAGTCTTATCTACACCCCCCCAAATATTTATCATGAAAACCTTCAGACACTGAGAAGAATTGAAGTGCTTGTATTGTGAGCGTCTTTAAACCCACTACCTGTACTTTTTAATAAGTATTTTAATAAGCTGCTTAATCATTATTAAGTTATAATCCATATGCCATAAGGATTCACCTATTTAAAATGTGTAATTCAGTGGTTTTTAAATTTTTTACAAGATTATATAGCCACCACCATAGTCCAACTGTAGAATGTCTTTGCCTCTCTTGAAAATAAACAAAGAAACCCATGTACTCATTAGTGGTCATTCTCTATCCCTTTGCCCTCAGCAACTATGTGGCTGCATTTGGATGTCTCATCTAAGTGGAGTCTTTTCTGCCTGTTTTGTTTCACTTAGCGTGATGTCTTCTAGGTTCATCCATGATGCAAGCATGCATCAGGATCACATTACCTTTTATTGTCATATACTATTGAGTGGATATCCAACATTTTATTTATCCATTCATCAAGTGATGGCTACAAACACAAAAGTTTTTGTGTGAAGATATGTTTTTTTTTTCCCCTTGGGTAAACACTGGTAATGTGTGACTCTGTGGCTAGCTCATGGTTTAGTTGATAGACTGCTTACTGCATTAATGGTGGTGGGAACGTGGGAAAATGGAGCCAATAAATGAGACAGACTAAAGTCTCATGCAATAGCCAACTGTACTTAGAACATCAGGCTATTTATACTCTGAGGGTTAAGAAGAACCACATGAGTAAGGTGTACAAGGGAGAGTCACACGTGGCAAAACTTGTTTTCCCATAGAGGCAGATGACTCCCAGCTGCAGTAAACTCACTCCTGTCTGCTACACCTGTGAGGGAGTCACAAGGCTCTTGTCTTGTTTTCATGGAGTTTTCTCACAAGCTCTCAGAATTCTCTCAAAGATTCCGTTCTTGGACTGTGTTCTGACAATGAACTGCCAAAGTATTTGTAATAGTGACTACACAATCTTTCATGGTCACAAACAATGTATCGGGTCATAGCGCCTCCATACCCTTGCTGACACTTGTGAATTCCCTGCTTGTTATTTCAAGCCGTGTTCTCTACTGCCTGAGTGACTAATGTGTTGAATTCTTTTCTTGTATTTATTGGCCTGTTGGGTGTCTTTGGAGAAATCTTTGTTAAATCCTTTGCCCATGTGTTTTTGGTTGTGCTAATTTGTTTATACATTGTGTGTGTGAGGTCTTTATATGAAAGCTAGATGTTTGCTTCCATCCCATGGGTCCTCTTTTCACTGTCTTGATGTCATTTGATGGTGTCCAGCTTCGTGGTTTTCTTTTGCCCCTGGCTTTTGGTGCTGTATCTAAGAATGTGTATTGTCTAATTGTCTAATTCACATTCAAGCAGCATCACTTCCGTTCCCTTCAGAGAACTTTATAGATGGCATTCTGAATAGACCGCTGTTTTGTGTTAACTGTGTGAGGCGGGGATCCAGCTTTATTCTAATGCATTCTGCCTTAGAAACACTACCTTAAAGATCATCTTCTGTTTGGCTGTCTGTGCATCCATGCTAGAAGTCAACTGACCATAGGAGTCAGATTTATGCCCATATTCCCAATTCTATCCCATCAAGTTTCATGGCTGTCCTGGTCCTGTGATCACACTGTCAATGGCATTCCTCATTTTGATAGCCAGTTTCTCAGACTTTATGGATGCCACTTTATGCTTCTGCTTAGAGATTCCAGATATTTTCCTGTATTTCCTCATAAAATATCTTAAAGGTCCATACTGACATCTTTATTACATCCTTCCAACATAGCTTTTCTTTCTTTTTCTTCTTATTGGCAGAGCAAGTAAAGGTTGTTTTTACTAAGGATTCAAAATATATAGCTGACTTCTGTCAGCCCAGTAGTGTTTATCAAATGGTTCCTTTTCCCTCTTTGAATCTGCTGTTGGAGTCTGTTTGGGGATATTTATTTCACAGGTCAACATTTTCCTTGTACGACAAGCTGTCTACATGATAATGCAGTATGTGTCTTGTAAGTCATGTCTCTCCATTTACCAGGGTGCTGCTATATGTACTCTCCACTTTATAGGTGGGAACACTGAGGTAAGAGGACTTAATCCAGTTATACTGTCCCCGTGATAACTAGCAAAGCAAGGAGTGGGGAGTTGGTGTGATGTAGAGTTTGGTGTGTCACCAGCACCTGATGTGGCAGCTGGCACACATTGGCTCTCAGTCAACACTGGTCCATACCAGTTAGCAGGGCTGTGTGCACTGTGGCTTCCAAGAATCTGCTCTCTGGAAAACACACACACACACATATGTGCGCCTCTATTTTTTTCTTCAGTGCCCTGGAAGAAACAGAGGACTATGTCACTTTAAATGACATGTCTTGGAATCTGGGTCACCCTGGATGGCTCTGAATCCTGCCCTTGTTAGTCAGCTACTCACTCACAACATGCTCCACTGAGTTCCAGAAGGGATCCGATGTGAGGGAAGCCCAGGTGTGATGAATACACCTCCCTCCAGAGGTGGAGTGAGGGCTGAACTGGCCACAGCCACTGTCTGGTGCCCTCTGTAGCTCTGCACTCTCACCTCTTGTACATTTGCTGGACACAAAGTTCTCCTGGGTAGAACTTTTTACAGCTTCTGTGTGCACTGTGGACGTGCATCCACTTCTGTATCAGTCATTTCTCACTGCTGTGATAAAAGGATTGATTCATTTCCTCACAGTTTGAAGGTTCAGCCCATCACAGCAGGGGTCAGCAGTAGGAGCCTGAGGTAGCTGTTTACACTGCATCCACAGAGAATGATGGAAAGAGTGGACAAGGGAGGGAGGGGGATGCTTTGCTCAGCTAATTCTTCGGTGTTTTTTTTTATTGTCAAGTAATATTTTCACATATGGATATGCTACTTTTGAATTGTTTTTGCTTTGCAACCTTGTCAAAAATGTTGCTTTGAATAGTCACATGAAAGTTTTTCAGTAAGTACAATACTTTTTCATTTTCCCAGGCCAGGAGTGAGATTCCTAGGTCATATGTTATTTATTAAACTGCTCTCTAAAGGGGCTCTGCCTCCTAGTTTTCCACCAGTATGAGGGTTTTTGTTTCTTACACATTCTTACCAATACTTATTTTCTGAGTTTTTAGACAATTGTACAGGCTAGTGAGGTGGGTTAGTGAGGCACACTGTTGAGGTGCCCAATCTATGAACATAGTATATCTGTTTAATCTTTTAGACTTTCTCTTAGCTGTGTGTTATTTTGGACAAACCACATCTTTACCTGCTAGTATTGTTGCTGTAACAAGAGATGTTATTTATATGTTATTTTCTGGGTTCTCATTGCTGGTATTAGAAAAACAAAACCCTGTGTAGCTGACCTTGACTCTACAGTCTTGTGGGTTCTCTGGATAGATTCTTCAGGGCCTTCTAATACTGCACAATGGTGTTGTCTTTGGTTTCTTTTTCTTGCCTTACTGCACTGGCTGAGATCTCTAGTGTGGTGCTGAGCTGATGAATGCAGACACATGATATTCTACTTTTTCAGGTTTTAATTTTTTATCAACTGGTGATAACTGTAGGATTTTTATAGCTATCTTCATATCAGTGAGGGTGTCCTCCTTTACAGTGTTCTGCTCTTATCCTGAGTTGGTGTCAAATTTTGTCAAATGATTTTTCAGTATTTATTGAGCTGGTTACATTCTTATTTATACTGTTAATGTGAATTGTGTCCATTTAAAATGTAAAGCTTTTAGTTCCTGAGATAAGCCCCTCATGTTCATGATATTACCCCTTTTGTGGAATCTTATTTGCTAATATTTTGTTTTTAAAATTGTACTTTTATTGGCAAGAGTTCCTAGGCTGTACCTTTCTTGGAATGGCTTTCTGCTGTTGCTGCTGGGATAGCGCTGGCCTCACAGAATGTTTCTAAACCACTTTCACCCCATCTATGTATATTTGGTAGAACTCAGTGCAAAGTGTAGGCCTGGGTCCCTTGAAGAGGAAGGTTTTAACTTTAGGTTCAGTTACTTTGTAAGGAGCTTATCTAGTTGTTAAGTGTAATTTCCAGTTTATTCCTTTTGGGGAGGTCTCTGCTTAGTGTTGGACTTAGCGGCATACATTGTTCATATTTCAGTGTCAGCCAGATCTCAGTGCTCCTCCTCACTCCTCCCTCTCGGTAATTTGTGTCTTTGCTGGAGCTGGAGGGTTACCAACTGGTGATCTCAAAGAGCCTTTCAAAGTTTTCACATTAATTTTTTCATTGTTATTCCCCCTGGGGCTTGTTCATTTCTGCTCTTCCTTTTGCTCCATTCACTTTGAGTATATGTTGATCTTCTTCTTGCTTTAGATTTATTTTACCCTTTATTTATGTATGTGTGTTGGGGGAGCTCTGTATGTGCTTGTGAACTGAGGTGGGGGTGGCCGAGGCCAGAAGAGGTGTCAAGTCCCCTGGAGCTGAAGCTATAGGCTGTTGTGAGCCACCTGATTGGGTGGGTGCTGAGAACCAAACCCAGGTCCTCTGCAGGAGCCACACCCTCCAGATGCCTAGGCTTTTTCCCCTAGCTCCTTAACATACAGTTAGATAATTCAAGCCTCCATTACTTCCCAGAATAAATGTTTAAAGCCAAAATTTTTCTCTAAGCACTTGAGCTGCATCTCACAAATTTGGTTTTATTTTTGTTCATTCTAGCATGTCTTCTATTTTCCTTGTGATAATATTTACCCATTGACTATGTAAAAGTATATGATTTAATTTCTGTACCTTGGGCATATGTTTTAATCCAGATGCCTTTTAGTTTCTAATATAATTACATAATAGCCAAATGTTTATTTCTGATCATTTTGATTTGAGGTCTGACTTAGGATACATATTCTATCTTAGTGTTTGTGAGAAGAATCCCTATTCTGCTGCTCTATGATACAGTTCCATCTGGTTAACAGCAGGAGATGGGGCTGTAGAGGTGGCTCAGTGGTTAAAAGTGCATGTTGTTCTCACAGAGGACAAGTTTAGTTCCTAACAGCCACATTGGTGGCTCATAACTTCCTGTAACTCCAGCTCTAGGAGATCAGATATCCTACACACACACACACACACACACACACACACACACTTTTTTATATATGAATTTAAAAAAGGAGGACATGATGGCCCCTAGGGGGTTGAGGTTTTTATCATAAGGGAGAAAACAGGCAGAGACTGGAAGGGTCCAGCGTGAACATGGCCGCACTGAGCTGGACCATGTGAGGGGAGAAGGAGAGTAAGAAAGGCCCTACCAACCCAGAGGGGCAGCCTGGACCAAGAGGCTGGCATAGCCAAAATGGCTGAGTTATATGGAGGTCTGAGGGATGGGGGGGGAGCAGCCCAGCCCCTGGGCTAGAGTTCAGGCTAGGTGTGAGTATGCCAACAAGGAGAACCTTGTAACAGGTAGGAACTGAGGGTTGTTGGGAGAACCTGGGGGCCAGTGCTGGCTTGGATGTGTTAATAGTCATCTATCTCTGCTGTTTGTCCTGGGTTTGAGACCTAAAATATATACATATAAAACTAATTTTTTTTTAATTAGAAAGATAGCTCTATGGTTAAGAGTACTGTCTGCTCTTCTAGAGGACCCAGGTTCTGTTCCCATCACCTACATGGCAGCTCAGAACTACCTTTACCTCCAGGGCATACAGTGCCTCCCTTTGGCCTCTGTGAACACTAGGCACACATACACACATACATGCAGGCAAAACATTCATACGCATAAATAAACCAAGAAGACAATGGTGAAGAGCCCCAGCTCTCCTGTGCTCATGGCTGGGTTGGGGCAGCCATGAAGCCTCTCAGTGACTGCCGGTCTGGTCTGTCCTCTTCACCTCATCCTCTCCAACTCTGTCACACATTCAGGAGTGCGTCGTTTTAGTCGGCCCAGTGTGTCTGCCCAGAGTCTGCTTTCTAAAGCTGAGGAGGCCACTTTCTTGGGATTCCTGTCCGCCCATTTCTCTTTGCAGTCTTTCCCCTTTACTCCATCTGTCTCTTTACATCCCAAGTGGGTCTCCTGGAAAGCATATGGCGGGGTATTTTATCTGCTTTTATATTTGCAGCATAGATGGCATAGAATGGCTCATGCTCTAAAAATACATGGTCTGGTAACGTCTCCATTTTCACCTCTTCTGTGCTGGGACGTAACCCAGTCTCTGCTCATTCTAGGAGATTCTAGGGCACTCTGCATTCTGCCACTGCACTATGTACCAGCCCTTCGGTCTCTGACTTTTAATTGAATCGCAGATGCCATTACTTCAGTGGAATCACTGCTTGTTTACCCTTGGTTCTGTTTTTTAGTTAGAGGCAGATCCCTGGCCTGAGCCTGCAGCTCCTAGGTAAGTGGTCCTCCCTCACCACCCTGGTAACGGGCTGCAGGCACTTCCCGCCACATCTGTCTGTCACCCTTGGCTTAAAACACCCGTTCTGTCTGTTTAATCTTGCCTGTATTCTATTCTCCCTTCCCTCTTCTGGACTTTGTCTTCTTCCTTAGTTCGTGAGTTAGATGGTCCTCGGTGGCTGATCAGGGTTAGTTAACACTGTATCTGTAGCTTTCTGTAAATAATACTTCATCTCATTTAAACACTGTCACGTGATCTTTTGGGGTACTGATTCTAACTATATTGAAACCATAGAGCATTCCTTTTTTTAAGTGTGTATGTGTGCGTGTGTGTGTGTGTGTGTGTGTGTATGTATGTGTTCATGCACACACACACCTATGTGCACATACAAAGGTCGAAAGACAACTTTCAGGAATTGGCTCTCTCTTTCTGCCAAGAGTGTTCTCAAGTCTTCGGGCTTGGTAGCGTACATATTTATCTACTGAGCCCCCTTGTAGGTCCCTGTAGCCGCATTCTTGACAAGATTGGTGGCCAGAGTAGAGCTCATGGTTCAGGAGTGTGGTAGCCCTAGGAGTGCTTAATGAATGGCGTGAAGTGATTCTGCGTGCTCAGTGAGCATTGCTGTTGTTTCCCAGGTCTCTCAGTCAGAGAGGCTGCACTAAGAAAGGGGACCTTACGTAGGTCAAGCCCCAAGACCCCAAGGCCCTGTGATCCTAAACAGCCTTTGAAATCCTTAACATCTCTACTCCCCTACCCCTTCACCCCTGTCTTTCCTTAGCCCAACCCTCCACCAAGTTCATTCTAGAAGGTTCTATGCATCTGTATGTCCTACCCAGGTACCCGTTCCCAGTCAGTGGGACTCGACATAGAACAGCACTCTGCTTTTTTTTTAAACAATCAACCACCTTTTCATTCCTTGACACATAGTGTTGCTTCTTGGGAATTCTGATGTTGGAGTTTGTTGTTGTTTTTAGAAAATAAAATGACATTTTAACTAAGGCTAAGAAATGTGCCTTCCAGGTTGGAGAGATGGCTCAGAGGTTGGAAGTGCTGACTGTTCTTTCGGAGGACCCGAGTTCAATTCCCAGCATCCACATGGTGGCTCACGGCCACATCTATGATAGCATCTGGTGCCCTCTTCTGTATACTGTATGCATAATAAATGAATAATCTTTAAAAGAAAAAAAAAAGAAATGTGTCTTCCAGGACCCCCCTCAGAAGCTCAGGGTCAGGGTCAGAGTCAGGGTCAGGGTCAGGGTCAGGGTCAGGGTTAGGTTAGAAGCTCACTGACCCCATAGGCGGCAAGGAGGGGACTTGAACAAAGAGCTTTGAGAAAGCCTGGAGCAGTTACCACCCCCAAGCAAAGGATCGGCTCCTCTCCCACCCTCCTTTACGTGGAGGCTGCCTCTCTCTAGTAGTCAGGACATGCCCCAGACCATGCTGCAGCCCAAGGCTTGCAGAGTGGGACCACAGAGCAAGGCCTGGGCTCTGCAGGCCAGACCTTGGGAAGAATCTTGGGGCTGTATTTCATCATCTTCCTGATTCCCCTCTTAGTTCAAGAGGCAGGCATGACCCAGCAGATGTCCCTAACCTGTGACTCTAACAGTGTCCTATGGAGCAGACTCTGCTGTGGTGACCACAGGCGAGCAGGCAGATGACACACATTCCCAGTCTACTGTCTCTGTGGTCACCCTTTATCTAGCAGTTGTCTCTGAGGTTCTGCCTGTGTATGCCCAGCTCTGGCACTTGGGAATCCTGAAGAGAGGCAGCCACTGCTCTTTCAGAACCCTGAGGCTTCTAAAGGCGTATGCCTTTTCCGTGTCTCCACTTGCCCTCCATTGCTGATCCCCGGAGGTATTGCCAATGGAAGATTCTAGTGTGACTATACCAGTATGAGATAGTTTCCAAGGATAAGCCAATGGGGCAATGTTTGGGCCAGGAAAATGTAAGCCAGGAGTTTCCAGTGACCAGCTCAGTGCTTCTGTGTGACTTTAGATTTGGGTTGCACTTACTTTGACCTTGAGATGGGCATTGGCGTCGCATCAAATGAAATGCTCACGTGTGCATTTGCTGTCCATTCATCTTTCTTGTGTGGCTTGGTGGTGCACACCTTTAATCCCAGCACTCTTTGAGTTGAAGCCCAGCATGGTCTACATAGCGAGTTTTAGGCCCTCCAGAGCTACATAGCAAAACAAACAATCGAAGGTGAAGGAGGGCTGATCCCCAGCAGCCTAGTGACCCCGTCCAGGATTTGCCCAGGGTAAGATCAGGAGCTTCAAGGGATTTATACTTGAGTCTGCACAGGATGATACCTCTGCATTATGCCAGTAAAGGTGAAAAGATGCCCACTTGCCCTGGCCCCAAAGACTGGTGCCATGGGGAAACCACAGCCCACAAATGAATGGGATATGAATCAGCTGCTTACAGGTAACCAAGTTGTAGAGATGGAGCAAAGGCTCATGGGGTGATAGATAAAAATACAAGCCAAAGTATTTGTAATGTGGACAAAGGCCAAATTTCATCGTAGGAATAAAGCATCACAGAACATGGAGGGGAGCCCTGGGATCAGGATGCCTGGCAGCCCATGAATTTGCTACTTCTGCAAAACTGGGAGGTGGTACCTGGGGTGTGGGGGAGGGATGGACAGAAATGTCTGGGGCTGGAGCCTAGCATGAGGATGTCAAAGCTGACAGGATCTCAGCCAGCTCTTGTTTAGGCTGCATGCATGAAGTCAGCCAGGGAAACTGAGAGAACATAGATGTTCTTCCTGCACACCCCCAAGTCACTAGACTCCCCTGAAACAGTAGACCAGGCCCCTAGGGGGAACTTCAGACTGATTCTGGAGGCTGGTGTGAGAAAGGAGAGGCAGGCCCAGAAGAGGCTCACTTTGTCTCCAAACCAACTAACCTGAGAGGCTGGTGCCTGGGACATATCTACCTGCTATGGTGCAGGTAGTTCCCTTGCTCTCAGCTCAGTATAGCAGAGGCAGGGAGGGCGGCCTAGAACTTGGTTCCTCAGCTCTGCTGCACCCATCACCCTCTCCCCTGGGTCCCTGCCCGGCAGTCTCACAGCCGGCTTCTCAGGCACATCTGGATCCATCTGTTTCACCTGCCCCAGCCCCCACATCCTCACCACCTGGAGTGAGACTCAGCAGGACAGGGTGGTGGAAAGGGCCAGCCTTCCTCAGGGCTGAGTCCAGGATGCACACCTTCTTTCCTTCAGGATGGCTCCCCGAATCCTCATTGGGCCCTCATCTGACTGGAGGAGGGTGTGGGTACCAGGATGAATGTGGTATCACAGCCACATCACTTGATGGCATCTGCCATTATCACTTGGTATCACAAGTGGAGCAGGTGACTGTTTTATGCTCCGTCTCCACACCTGTACACTTCCAGAGGGCGGGGCGGCTGCCCGGAGCTGCCATATCCTGAGGCAGAGAAGGACAGCATGCAGTCAGGTCATTCTGTGCCTAGGAAAGGCACCCTGCCTTTGTGAGCTGCCTAACCTGTGAGCTTGACTGTGGCTCTGATACCGTGAGCTCTGGCTCTCTCCACTGAGAAGGTGAAAGGAAGAAAACATATTTTATTTTTTGCTGTTTTTTTTTTTTTTTTTTCTTGCGGCATTGGGGATTGAAGTTCAGGGCCTCGTACTTATTAAACAGACCATATAGGCCTATATAATGTGGGCTCAGATTTTGGTTTTGTGTTTTGAGACAGGCTCACTGGGTTGCCTAGGCAGGCTTTGAGCTTTCAATCCGCTGCCTTAGCCTCCTGAGTAGTCCAGATTACAGGTCATTTTAGGGAGCAGGTTTCTCCATCCCCCAGGGTGTGTTCTCTCTCTCTCTCTCTCTCTCTCTCTCTCTCTCTCTCTCTCTCTCTCTCTCTCTCTCTCTGTGTGTGTGTGTGTGTGTGTGTGTGTGTGTGTAGGGGGTGGTCCCTTGAGCACTTCCTGGCTGGATGAAGAGGGATGCCTGGCAGCTTTGGTATTTGTGGTCCCTGGCGAGGTGAGGGACTGCCCCCACCTTATCCTGGGGAACATGTCCTGTCTTCCTCTGTACACTTGTCTGTCTCTAGTGGGTGCGGGGATGGACGGGCCCTGGCAAGGCCTGGGATGAAGGGCGCACTGGGGCCCTCACTGGTATTTCCATCTAACAGGGTTGCACGTTTCATTATTTATTGTCATCTGATTTTCCGTCAGATCAGATCCTGTCATGTTTTCCAGCATCTAGGTGGCCAGGCTTCTTTCTCAGAGCCTCAGACTCTTGTCTCTGCAAGGGGTGGGGTGCCATCATCCGGTTTAGGTTGTTTATGGTCCTTGTTTCAGGGTGTCTGCAGAGCTAGAGCCCCATGAGATGCCCTTGAGAAAGCACCCACAGGAAGGTCAGGCCATGGCTTTGAGGGCCTGCCCGTTTCTCTGGAAATACCTCCTCAAGGCTTCTCACTGATTTCCTCTCTGTCCCTGCTCTCTGGACGCTAGACAGTCTCACCCTCAGTTGGGCTGTCCCCACTGGCCTTCCTATGACTTGACCCCAAGGAACCCCACAGAAAAGCAAGCGATGGAATGCAGCGTGGGCAGAGGAGGGTTGCTCTACACGTCACCACCCTCCCTGACGAAGCCAGTCTCCCAGCTTTGCTGGTTCTTGATTTAAAAGGCTAACCTCCCCCTCCCCCACATGCACACCACCATACATACAGGGATTCCCCACCAATATCCATTTTCCAAAGATGAAAGAAAGCTCTGCTTCTAAAAATAGTTCACCTGGCACCACAGTCACCATAGCAACCTGTCCTTCTTAGGAGCCTCCCTAGGAAAAAGGGTTCTGGCTCTGGTACATGCAGAGGGACCTCCTCAGCCAGACTTTCACTTCCTACTAGAAGAGAGGCTTGGAGAGCCCTCAGGGGTAGCTGGGACACAGGGAACAGGGGCACCCTGCGATCTGACCTCTGATGTGACGTAAGCTAGACAGTGCTGTGCAAAGGTGAATGTGTTGATGAGAGAATGGAGAGGCCTAGGGCCCCAGGACACACTACATGCCCGCTCTGTCCTGGTCATGCACTGTGTACTTCCCCAGAGAAGTTAATAAATTAATAGTTTATCCTTACATCTGAGATTACTGCCATCATGCCATGTGATTGGTAGGTTAATAAGATATGGTATTATATGGAATTTTATTTAGCCATAAAAACAAAATTATATCATTTATAGGAACCTGAGTGGAACCACGGATCAGTGTGTTAAGAGAGATAAGCCAGATTCGATCAAATATTGTGTTTTCTCCCATATGTGCAGTCTAATCTAATATAGTTATTTATACTCGTGCATATATGTATGACATGAGAGTGAGGAGGCTTCTTAGAAAGAGAAAAAGAGCCAGCAGGAGAGAGTTATGGGGGCTGACGTGAGCAAAGCATATGATGTGCGTTATTTTATACTATGAATATATCCTTCCTAAAATACCCTTAGCATAAGGACTGCCACACTCAACCCAGGCTCTGTGAAGGTGGACACACAGGACCACTAGGCTCCTCCCATTTCCTTATAGAGGTACTAGCCAGGGTGGCATCTATGTCTAGCTTTTCAGAGAGACCTAAGGGCCCACGAGGTCCCTGTGCCCAGGAAGGAGTCTCAGTGATCAGCTAAACTATTCAGAGATCACTGCCTAAACTATTCAGTGAGTCAAACCCCAGAGGGCAGCCACCAGGAAGAGTGTGACAGGTGTCACCCAAAGCAATCCCAGGTACTCGTCCAATCATGACTCCAAAATGTCATGTTCTAATTCAGAGCCCATGGATGTGTCGTTGTGCATGCCAGAAGGGTCTCGGCAAATGTGGTTCTAGATCTTGAGATGGGGATGACGCAGGTGGACCCAGCATAATCTCAAAGGTTCATAAAAGGAAAAGTGAGTCAGAGACTATGAAAACTACCTGCCTGCCGGCCTTGAGGGTGGAGCAAAGCTTCAACACCAGCCAAAGAGTTAGGGCAGCCTCTACGACTGAGAAAGGCAAACACACCCAGCCGAGTATCCCCGGGGGACACAGCTTTCAGACTCTCGAGTCTGTGCTGGGTTTGTGTCGGGATAAGTGGTCTGCTTTAAGCCAGTTTAAATTCCCTGGTGCTGCTGTACATAACCAGTGACCACGCATCGGTGGATGAAGGCAACTTGAATATGTTTCTCTCCAAGTTCCACAGGTTACAAGTTCAAAATCAAGGTGTTAGAAGGGCCAGGCCCCTCTGAAGCCTCAAAGGAGAGTCTGTTCTACATGTTTCTCTTAGTGTCCCATGTTGCTGGCAATCCTTGGTGTTCATATTGGTTTTTATTTCCATCACCCCAGTTTCAGCCTCTGGTCTACATCTGTGTCATCATCATCATCTTCCTCTTCCTCTCCTCCTCCTTCCCTCCCTCCCTCTCTGACACGCAAATAGGGTCTCTCTATATAGTGCAAGCTGACCTTACAGCTCACACCATTCTCCTGCCTCAGCCTCCAAGTGCTGGGGTCCCCGTCCCATGAGCCTGCTTGTTATCTTGGATTCTTAAATGGATAGCAGCCATATTGGATGTTCCAGTATGGCTTCATCTTGACCAAGTATATCTGCATGTTCTCTGTCATTTAGAAATTCCAGAAAGGTCATGAGTTTGGGATCAGGTAGGGGAATGGTACCAGCTGGCCCAGGACAGCCACTAAGTGGTGGAATCTCATCCCCACAAGAGGCGTTGCCGTGAGTAGGAAAGCTACATTCTGAATATTGCTCTGTAACACACCCATACCCTGAATTTCATAAGTTTATTCCCCTTTAACAACAACAACAAAAATTGTTGTTCCATGTGACCTTGAAGGGTATTTTGAGAATCAGTGCTTTCCTGGAGATCCAAGTTTTATCAGGTAGGGTCTGGTCTTTTGTGGTCATTTATTCCATATGGTTGCATCATCTAAGAGCAGGCCTGCACCTCATTCCTGGTCTGGTGCCTGTCTTAGAAGCTGAGGTAATTTTGTTCCTGGTGCTCCACAGTGTGAGGCTGCTATGCCATTAGTGGGAGCAGCCTGGGAACACCACAGGCAGCAGGAAGCATAGAGCATCTCAGGCAGGCCGGCTCCCTGCCATCAGAGAGAAATCATTTTCACTGGAAGGCGCTAAGTGTTCTTCCGCCCTGAGTAGGCTGTAGGAAAGAATGCTGTCTCTACCTTCCTTGTTTATATGTTCTTACTTCTGAAGCTGAAGCTACGTGCTTTGAAGGTGGCTGAGTCACACTGAGATCCTGGCTAGTCACTTGCCTGGGATTTTTGATCTGAACATAAGGAGCATGCTGGGTCTAGCACAGCCATGCATAGGGCTATAGGAAGCCTATTTAAGCCTTGGGATATGCTGGGGGAAGAAAAGTCTATTAGTTTTCCAGTTTGGTTTCCTGGATCCCACTGGGCAGTGAGGAGGATGTAGGCTCCCAGTCTGATCTACTCAGATGCCCTCTGTGCTGAGGCCAGCTTCCTGACAAGTGAAGGTATAGGATGGTAAGGCCTGCAGTCATCTGCAGTGTAGATATCCTAGGTCCATCGTCTTCTTGGCCAGGTTGGCATCTGGGATGGGAAATGAAATCTGGAAGGCCACTGAGGCAAGATGAGATGCTTTCAGAAGTTCTACTAGACAGGACTTACGGTGCAGGGTCCCAGGCTGGAAGTCATTGCTTGCTTCATCTCCTGCAGATTGGGCGTGCCTCTCCTGGACCAGGTTTGCGATTATCCTATTAACACAGCTGGAATGCCAGAGCCCGGGCCGTGGCGCCTTGACTTGCTCACTGTGGGCCAGTCCACTCTGAGCTTGTTTCTTACTTGTTCTCCTAAAAAAAAAAAAGTTTCCTCAGGACTGGAGGTGTAGCTCAGTTATCAGAGTGCTGGCTCAGCACGCACGAAGTCCTTAGTCCCATCTCTGGCATCACATAAACCAGGAGCGACAGTTCACGTTGGTAATCCCAGCACTCAGGAAGTACAGTAAGAAAGATCAAATGTTCAAAGTCATCCTCAGCTACAGAGCAAGTTCGAGTCCAGCCTGGGATACATGAGACCCTATTAAAAAATAATAAGTGTGTTTTCTAAGTGTGCATGGATTGAATTATTTGTTCACCCTTGTGTAAGCCTCGGCTGCCTCTGAGGCAGATGGTTATCACTGCCTGTTGCAGAGTATTGATCTCAAGTAAGCTGCCCCTTCCAAGCTGGCATTCAGAATTTCTGGTACCCAGGTTGAGTATGGGTACAGTTCACCCATTCTCAGAAGTGCCAGCCAACATGGAGTCAGGTGGTACCCCAAATATGGTAAAGCAGCTGCCCAGACTCAGTGAAGGAGGTTAGGAGGTAGGTTGTTAAAGGCATCACAAGCTTACAGTGTGCTCCCAGAAGAGAGAGAAAGAGAGGCATGCCTTGACCCTTCAGAGGCACAGGCTGGACATGCAGGAAGAACCCGAGTCCACCCTTTCCCCAGACAGAGAGCGTTGTTCTATACTCCGTATTCCTCCGACTGGCCCTTCACTCCCAGCTGCTGCTCTGCAAAGGGTCTCCTTGGCACTCCTGCATTCCCCCAGTTTGCACACTCAGGAGGGAAAGTGAGGCACAACATGTCTGTCTGGCACCCTACCAGTGCTGACCTGACACCCCCCAGTGCTCCCCATGGGCCCTGTAATCATCAGCTTGGGACACAGCATGTGACCAGAGGCCAGCACTCACCACCTGGGGCTATAATAACAGACACAGGGAGCAGTGAGTGACTTCTGCTGACCCTTCTCCGCTAGTTTCCCAGGGGACCTATTGGATGTAAGAATGAGCCACCCAAGGTCCCAGGTTCTAGGCCCCCAGCAGAAATATCTTGGTGGGCAGAATAAGGGTTTGGTATAGGCTGGTTTCTTAGGCTACTTGGTCACCTGACATCATCAGGCCCTCCCTCTAGGCTTCAGGGTTCCCCCTTGAAAACAAGTGTGAGCCTGGATGAACCAGGCTAGGCCTGACGTGTTTTCTCAAGGGAGGCCAAGGGCTGAGCCACCCCCTCTGGTTTTTTGGCTCTTTCTGGAGAGTGGGGCCTGAAAGCTCCGGATTCAGCTGGAATCCTGTTGCTTCCAGATGGTGCCCTTGTTCCTACTCCCAGTGACTGTGGTGGAGGTGGGAGGGAAGCAGAAGGAGAGACTGGGAGCACGCCACCTGACGTAGGTCCTTCCCAGGCCAACAAGAGCCAGCACCTGAAAAGCAGGGGCCAGGGATGGAGATAGTCCCACAAAAGCAGCTGTGTAAAACAGAAGGCAAGAATAAGGGCTCAGGGCCTCTGCTATTAGCCCATTTATTTCAGACCTCCTGGCTGGCCAGGCGGCCCCGCCCTGAGCTGCTCATTGGTGCAGAATCCTAGCCACCTCCCTCTGCACCTCTTGGCTTCTGAGCTGGGAGAGTATGACCCCAGACTCTCAAAGGAACCTGCTTTTGGCGATCCTTGGTCTCAGTTGCTGCTTTTCGTGTATTAATATAGTTGCAGATTTCCCGTTGAACTTAATGTCTGTGGAAGGTTTAGCATGAACTGTGTTGATGAGTCACTGGGGTTTTTTAATGATTGGATGCTCATTGTTCTTCTCGGGTCCTCCTTGCCTCTGTGTTTTATTCCAAGTAGAGTTTGGGAAGAGAGGAAGTATATGGATCATGAAAACTTTAGGACCCTCAAGGCAGACATAAGCCTGAGAACTGCAGCCCCCGTGACAGCATACTCCAAATGCTCCGTCCTGGCTGTGGGATAAGCTCCATCCTGGTAGGGGCCCCTAAGAAGGGTGCCAGGGAGGCAGAAGCCATGCAGCCATTATCATAACTGTGGGGGGAGGGGCACTGGGTGCCAGGCAAGGCCTCGCTGAACCTATCCCAGCCTGTTCGCATCATACTTGGTGGGACTCTGACAGGACATCCTTCAGAAACCATATCCTAGTTTAACGGATACTGTGTCAGACAGTTCTTACTGTAGATGTAATATAGCTCACCTTCCATACCCACCAATTCTACTTCTAAAAACTCAAACAGCCATTGTTCAAAAACACGTAAGATAGCTGGGGAGTGGTGGCACATGCCTTTAGTCCCAGCAAATGAGAAGCAGAAGCCGGTGTATTTTGTGAGTTCGAGGCCGCAGAGCAAGTTCCAGGACAACCAGAGCTGTTACACAGAGAAACCCTGTCTCAAAAAACCAAAAAGAACAAAACCAAAGACACATGGAAGAATTATATTTATACTGAACATGTCCAAACTTCTTTACATTTTCTAAGTAATAATGCTATTTACACAGCATTTGAATTATTTGGTTTGTATTATGATAAGAGAGCTATGATAATTGAGAGATGATTTGAAATACACAGAAGGGTGTGCACATCTGTGCATATAGTAAGTCTTTGAGGGTTTGGTTTTTTTTTTTTTTTTTACAAATTCATGTGTATACAGGTAGATGCGAATCATGTGGTCAGAGGGCAGCCTCAGAATCTTTGATGCTGTCCACCTTTTCTTTTATTTTCCTATCCCTCCCCCACCTCTTTTTTAGTCTTTCAGGCAGAAAGGTCTTTGGCTGCCCTGGAACTCGAACTTACCGAGTAAGCTAGGTCAAACATCCAGCAAGCCCTAGGAACCCTCCTGTCTCTGCATCCCTAGTGCTAGGATTTAGAAGTATGTACTCAAACACCTAGTTACATTTGTTTTGCTTGCTCGTTTGCTTTTTAAGTTCTGAGATCAAACTCAGGTCTAAATGCACACCCGGCCCGGGTTTTGTGGTCCTGAAGAGCGAGCCCATGGACTCATGCATACTAGGAAGCAGTCTGTCAACTATAGCACCAGCTCTGGCCATCACTTTATAGGAGGATCTTGGGCATCAGTGGGGACTCTGGAACAACAGCTATCCTGCATTTAATACACCGTTCCAATGTGGATTTTCTTTTTGTGAGCCTTCTATACACACCACAGCCAAGTCTCAGTGGTGTTTGTGTCTGCTTCTACCTGCAGCTGGGCTGGGAGTGTGCCTGAGCTCTGTATTTGGGCAACCTCAGCTCTGCTGTGGGAATGTGGACAAACGGCCCATCTCCTCCTTCAAGGCAGCATGTTTATACAGATGGCATGGAGTGTGACAGTGACTGGTTGTTGGGACCTGGGAGCCTGGTGGGTCCTACCTTCTGTACATGTAGTTGGTCTCAGGGAATGCCCACCCAGGACTCTCCAGTCCCTCGTCTTCCATAGCAGTTCTGGCCTTACCTCTGGCCTCTCTAGCCCGCCAGCCTGCTCACCATGCTATTGTTACCAGTCTCGTCTTCTGCTTGAATACTACACACTTCCTTTTGTTGAAGGGCAAGAACAGGTCCCCTTGGCTTATGCCAGAGGCTTCTCTACCGACTTGCCCCTCAGCTCCCCACCTTAGCACCCATTTCTCTTCACACCCTGCCCTCTGTGTGGGACCTGCCACCCTATGCCACTGCTGGCAACCAGAGGGCATGTACCAGCTCCTCATCGTTCATTCTTTCATTCACCCCCCATCTTGTCCCCCTAGGGAGGACTCTCTCTACCTGTCTGACATAGTTCCTCCCCTAATGGTAAGAGAGTAGCATAAGGATCAGAACATGGGCCCTAAGAAATACTTACTTACATGGGTGTCCTGTTTAACAAGGTCAAATAGAGAAGCAGTGATCACATACACCCATCACATGGGAGGATGCCCAGGCTGCTGAGGTTCATGTTGAAGTGGGCCTGCAGTGAGCAAGCCCCAACTGTGGACCCTCCTGGCTGGAGAGCCATCTGCTGGGCCCACATGTTGGCTGAGTGTTCTGGTTGTTTGCCCAGGAAAGTAGCAGGGGGTCCTCAGCACCAAGACTCTGGTACAGGCAGATCTGAACATTCTAGAATTCTCTTGCCTGCTGGCCCTAAGGTGTCCTTTCATGAAAAGCATATAGAATAATGGGTTTCATTAGGTCATTTCTGAATGTGCACATCATATGCTTTTCTAACACACATCATCTTTTTCTCTTTCTGCCTCTTTTCTATCCCCAAATAGCTCCCCCTATCCTCATACTTCTTTTTAAATCCATATTTTTCTCTTGAGAGAAAATATGATACCTGAGCTTGCCTTGGTTCACTTAACATGATGACCTCCAGTTCCGACAATGTTCCTGCAAGCAATATAACTCACTGTGTCTCTTCACCATTTGTCCTGAGTGGAATTTAGGCTGGTTCTATATCTTGGCTATCGTGATTGGTGTCATAATAAACACAGATCTGTGGGTGTCTCTTGACATCTGCTTAGTATATGCCCAGAGTGATCATATACTGCCAGTCTCGAGACCTCTTTTGCCCCCAGATCCACATTATTGGTCATTGTGTGCAGAAGCTGAGGCTGAGGCTTGACACCTAAGAGGCCAGGTACATGGCCGCTAGTGATCTAGAGGAAAGGCCAGCGGCAGTTGTATGTAGCTGGGGTCACGCCCTCACTCTTCTCCTGGAGCACTAAGCCCTGAACCCACAGCTTGGCCCTTTCTCCTGCATGGAGTGAGGAATGGCTACTGTCTGTCTGCCATTCCAAGGAGACCTGGAACATCCACCTGTCAGTGGTTCTAGTGGCCTCCAGATGCTCTGGGCTGTGGGGGAGGGCCTGGATATTAGCCCAAGGCTGGTGCTGGCAGGGACACTGAGCAGTAGATGCTTCTTCCCCTCAGTCCTCCATTGCTTGGGTCCTGTGCAGCCGACCAGCCTAGCACTACTGTGAGATCAGGACACACTCAGAACAGTGACCAAGTTATGTCCACCCACACGCACCTTGCCTGCTGTGGGAGAAGTGTGTTTTCTCAAAATACCCATTCCTTTTTTTTGTTTTCAATTTTATATCTTGGGTTGCATATTTCCTTCATCTAAGAAAAGTCTTTGCTGATTATTTCTAAAGCAAGGCATTTCAGAAAACTTTAGCAGATGGGCACTGGGGAAATCACAGACCGGCTCCTGCCAGCCTCTTGGCTACTCCATACCAGCCTTAAAGCAGCAGCAGGGTCACAGGCCAGCTGCCCATGGAGGCCACTATGGACACGAGCTAGGCTACTAAAAGAGAAGAAAAAGAACTCCCGTGCCACTGTAGGCCCTTGTACAGATGCCCCAGTTGATTGGCAAGGAGGAGAGGGCGAGCTGGACAGCCTTAGAGTACATGCCCTGGTGCTGGCCATGCTTTCTCTCTCTCTCTCTCTCTCTCTCTCTCTGTGTGTGTGTGTGTGTGTGTGTGTGTGTGTGTGTGTGTGTGTGTGTGTAGATGTCCCGTGTTCTACAGAGGGTGTAGACAGGATAATAAGAGAGCTGTCTTGACTGTAGCTAGGAGTCTCAGGCAGACTTTGGAGAGGGAGTGGTGTTGGATTGGGCCACAGAGTGGGGTGAACTTGAGGGAGTGTAATGTTCCAGGCATCAGGAGATGGACGTGATGGGAAGAAAGGCCCCAAGCAGGGGTGCACAGTGTTTTCAGGGCAAGGGACAGTTGGCGTGACTAGGGATGGATATGGAGTTAGCCAGAAGAATTGACTGTACTGGGATGCCTTCCAGAGGAGTCCTGCTGTCTTCTTGGGTATCTATGCTCCACCCGGCGTGGCCTGCTGTGACCTAATGGGGCTGGTACCCTTAGTGCAGGCAGGCACCTGGAGTTGGGCTCTCCACAGTCCCCCACCAACAGCTAGGCCCCCTCTCCCTCACACTCCTTTTGACTCAGCTGGATGTGTGTGGGCCGGGCTAAGGTGCAGCAGCCTTGGCCAGAAGCATTGCTAGACACTGCAGCACTCTGGTGTGGTGCTCTGCCATCTACAGCCCAGACCCAGACCAGAGAGACTGTCGCTTGCTTACAGCAGTTCTGTCTCTTTCTAGATGATTCTGGGGACGACGACGAAGAGCCTGCTGCCCCAGCTGACAAGAGTGAGCTCCACCACACCCTTAAGAACCTCTCACTGAAGTTAGATGACCTCAGCACGTGCAATGACCTCATCGCTAAGCATGGCGCTGCACTGCAGCGCTCCCTGAATGAGCTGGACAGCCTCAAGATCCCATCGGAGAGCGGGGAGAAGCTGAAGGTTGTGAACGAGCGAGCCACCCTCTTCCGCATCACGTCAAATGCTATGATCAACGTAAGTGCTCCCCCCCCAACCAGCAGCTGCCGTAAGACTTCCCGAAGGGGCAGGGCACCCACCGGCTACAGCCACTGAGAGGCTCGGTGCTTGACAGACAAGGCCTCTGATTTCTCTGGCTCCAAGTTGTTTCCAAGCCCAACAGCTCCCCACAAGTACCATATTCTGTTTATGTCATCTCTTCCTATAACCACTTAACTGCCGAAGATCTTTATTTATTATTCTTTTTTTCATGGAGCTGAGGACAGAGCTTAGAGCCTCACACATGGTAGGCAAGTGCTCCTTCATGAGGCTATACCCATGGACAAACATTTAATTAGTGTGTGTGTGTGTGTGTGTGTGTGTGTGTGTGTGTTCACAAACTTGCCAACTTATAAACTGTTCTCTTCTTCCATCGTGAAGATTCTGAGAATTGGCAGCCTTAGTGAGTGGTAAGTGCCTTAACTATTGGGCCATCCTACCAGCCCCAGTGGAAGCTAGGTCTAGTCCAGTATTTTAGTCAGGGTTTCTATTGCTGCAGCGAAACACCGTGACCAAAAAGCAAGTTGGTGAGGAAAGGCTTACACTGCCATATCAATATTCATCATCAAAGGAAGTCAGGACAGTAACTCAAGCAGGGCAGGAACCTGGAGGCAGGAGCTGTTGCAGAGGCCGTGGAGGGGAGCTGCGGGCTGAAGGAGTATCCAGACATGGAGACTGCTATGAAGAACTCAGGGCTCCCCAAATATGGCTCAGGGGTTATTAGACTATCAGGTGACAACAGGCAGTGCCAGGGCCCAGAATAGCCCCAGCTGGGGGTGGGGCCTTGCAGCTTAGAGATCAGGGCAGATCCAAAATCTACCACAGGTTGCTTCCTCAATGCATCAGCAGCATGACTACAGGGCAAAGGGGCCATTCACCACCCACATCTGCTCAGCTATGCTCAGGCCTGGGCCTGGCCAGGGCCTTGGGAATTTGTGACCTGGGGCCCAAGGCTGAGCACAGATAGGAGCACTTTCCTCCAGACGTCTTGACAATAGGTCCCCACATGCTTATGCCAGTATCTGTCTTCAGACGCCAAGGTGCTCAGGGCTGTGGCCAGCAACCAGTGATAAACACAGCGAGGGC